>CM028343.1:45219999-45517974 GCA_016618105.1 Dendrobium huoshanense | reverse complement strand
ATTAATTAGTTTTTTTAAAAATTAAAGATTAATTAATATTAATTATTTATAATTAGTAAAAGTTATTTATAATTAATTATTTTAATTAATTATAATGACTTTTTATTAATTATAATTATAATTATTAATTAAAAAAAAATGCAAATGCTTATTCCCCTCCACTCTCTCTCCCTCGATCCACAAGCCACCGCCGATCCGCGCCGACGACCGCCAAAGGTATAATTTTTGAAACTTAGCCTCTTTCTTACCTCGACCTGCGTGTCGAGTCGGTGGTCTGCCCATGCACGCTTTTCTCTAGCGTGGTGGGAGGGGCAACCGGCGCGACACCTACGACGAGGTAGGCGAGTGACTCCTCGATCCGTGTGCCAACCCCGACGACACTTGCAAAGGTATAAGCTCCTAAACTCTAAACTCCGAGAACCATTCCCGGCGCTTGCAACGCGGCGAACGACCAACTCATGCACGCTTTTCTCTAGCGTGGTGAGAAGGGAATTCGTTGCGATGCTTGCGACGGGACGGGTAATCAAAACCCTATTTTCGGTGTTAGCGGCGGACCGGAAAACCAACTCATGCACGCTTTTCTCTAGCGTGGTGGGAAGGGAACCCGGTGCGACGCCCACAACGAGACGGGGTAAAATATAAAATTGCTTAATTTAAACCGGTGCCCGCAACCCATGCACGCCTTTCTCTGGCGTGGTGGGGAATAAAAGAAATTACGGCCGCGGTGTCCTCTTTTGAGGGCACCTACCGTGCACGCTTTTCTCTAGCGTGGCGGGAGGCCCAGTTTTCCGTAGTTTTCCCCTAAACGGGGGAGACGCCGGAAGGCTGCCGAAATTTCGGGTAAATACAAGATCGTACTTGAGACAATTTGGAGCTTTACTTGGACTTAATTGAACTCAAACGAACATGAACTGTGGACTTGATGTAATTGATAAAAGCTCTAAATGAACTTGAATGATAACATAAGCTTGGACTTTAAACAAGAGAACTAAAACTTGTACTCAAACAAGAATAGATGATTCATTTTGAACTCGGACTCAAACAAAGGACTTGTGAACATGTATTTGAATTTGGTTTGGACCAAGTGAGAGTGACTTATGAACTTCAAAATGATATAAAGAGTTTTAATTCAATTTGAACCTAAAAAAAAAAAAATACAAAAGGACATGCTATAATTTGAGCCTTATTTGATCATGATTTGGACAATCATGGGGACTTGTAACTTGAGCAAGAAGGACTTGAATCAAAGCTCAATTAAAAGAATTTCATTCAAGCTTGACCTGAATAATTGAACTCAAGCAAAACTTGGATAGGTCACAAGAATTTTGACATCAAACTCAAATCTTCAATAAACTCAAACGAGCTTTGCTTGGATGCAATAACAAGGATTTTTGGACCTAATATGGTTGAAAAAAGGAAGCTCAAATCAAACTTGATTTGAATTTGAATATTGATTTGAGCATTAAGTGGATAAGATTTGAACTATGTGAACATGAGCAAGGGAACTTGCAAGAACTTTAGGAGACTTGAATAATCTATAAAGAGAATGAAATGATTGAAACATCCCACATGCAAGTGGAGGGATTTGTAATGCAAGCAAATATACTGGTCTCTTATAAACGCAAGGAAATTGGCACATAAGTGAATGTGGCAAGTGGATGGCTAATACATGTGAAGCAATCAACAACAAACACAATCAATCTGATGGCCAATAACAATCTGCTCATAGACGCATCGACCTCTGATGGATTATCGAAATTCATGAATTCAACGAATCACTAACAAACATGAATAAGAGGGTCGTAGTAAGTTTAACACACCTATGAGTCATTTATATAAGCAGATACATTCAACATGTAATGGATGTTATAACACTCCTACGATCAGCAATAAACCAATGTTAAGCGAATATGCTAGCTCTTTATAAGCAAGAGTATATAGTATATGACAAAGTGCAAATATTTACGAGATTGTATGGGGGTTCATCATATGCACTATATCACATTTACAAGTAAATATTGGATGAAATGTAACAAATGCAAGTATCTACGGACAATTATAGAAGACTCATAGTACATCCATTCTATTGTCCACGAGCAAGACATAAAGTGAATATATCAAGTGCAAGTGCTTATGAGTTGCAGTAGGAAACTCATATCGCATACAACAAGCTATCCACGAACATCCACCAATGCAAGGCAGGAGATTAGTTAGTGCACTATGACCCGCCTACAAAAATCAACAAATAGTGCACGACAGTCTACCTGTACGAAGCAGCGAACAATTCTATTCAGAAGCTGCTACGCCACGCCACCGGATCTGCAACCTTCGTACAAGCAGACAGAAGGCGTCTATTCCAAGAATACCCCCGCACGTGCACTGTAATTTGTATACACATAGGTACACTAAGGGGGAAAATACAATCTCAATCCGCATGGGCCCCGGCGAGCGTGTTATTGGTACACACGTGACGTCTAGGGATGCTGCGCGGGTTATTAAATTTAAACCCGATCCTCCTTAGCAGGTAAAAGGAGTCGACAGGGTTTAATTACAAAACGCCCCCAAACACCCGCACGGGCCCCGGCGAGCGTGTTATTGGTACATACGTGACGTCTAGGGCTGCTGCGCGGGTTGACAAGTGAATTCTAGTTCGAACTCGATCCTCCTATATGGGTCAATAGGAGTCGACAAGGTTCGAACTCTCAAATAAATATACGGTTGCTACGACCAGTATATTTGTCTTAAAACATTCACATTAGGCCTTCAAGGCCTATAACAATATGAATTCACTAATAAGGGCATAAAGCCTACGAAACCCGATCCTCTGTCGACAGCCCGACAGAGTTGACAAGGTTCAAGCCTTAAATAGAAATGACCCCAAACACCCCGATGATGGCCGTGTTGAATGCAGATCTCAACCGGAGGGGTTCACAAACATTTCAAATGACTCCCAAATATCCAAATGTCTTCCAAGCTCCATCCAAAAACTCCACAAAAATATCAAAAATTCCAAAATTCCAAAAAATATATTTAAAAATGAAATAAATCCATTAACGCACTTAAAGCAAAAATCATCCGCCCTCCGCAATAGTTTGTCGAGGCGGACAAATATGAAATATTACTTCAGCTCACAAAGAGCGAAATGCCTAGTCGAAAATATCACTAGGATCCATTCTCAAACAATCTCTTGCCAGTAAGGACGTGGTACGTGTCCTCTAACCGGCAGTTTCGCCGCCAAATGGCTCTGCAGGTAAACGGTTATGACCCGGGGCCCTCTGAACCGAGTGGTTTGGCCGCCAAATGGCACCACAGATAGCGGTTATGGCCAGAGCCAATACGCTCCTTAATGGCGTTAAATCCTTGAGATATGAATCAATAGGATATGATCGATAGGGCACAAAGCCCTCTGTTAGCTAAGGTGGATTCAAATTTGTCCCCTTAGACAAACATTCAACCCCGGTCTACAAGGTTCCCTTGGACGAAGCAACCCATGGCTGCCGACAAGGATCCTTCTGTCAGGTTGGGTCGACTACCTCCTCTGACTAAGTAGACCAGGGACCACGATGGCCCGGGACGACGGAACCATGGGATCTTGATCGGGTCTATCATCCATTCCCCCACCATCCGCTTTAAGTGCAAGATGGTGCAATTTCTATTTTAAATATAAAACTTTTCAAATCCTTCCAAACCCAATTCCCAATTCCAAACTCAATTCCCAAATCCAAATCCAAATCCAATTTTCAATACTCAAACCTATGCTGCTACTATATGCCAGATAACACGTATTCTATACGTATCTGATTGACGACTAGCCTTAATCGAAAGTTCTCTCTCGTGATCGAGAGGGGTAATTAACTATAGGGGCTTGCGCCTATAGGAAACCAGAACTCAGATCATAAAGTCCTCGCAAAATGAGGGCGAAATCTCTGGATAGTGTCTTATCTACAAACCCATCTGCCTTCCAAAATTTACCCCGGAACTTAGTTCGTTAAAACTCCCTCACCGAAAAAGAAAAAGCGAGCGGAGGCCGGGGCCGAATTTTCGGAGCCCACAGTACATTCACTCCAGTTTGCTTGGCATAATTGAGAGGAGGCATTCTATGACTGCTAAATAGATTCTTTGGATCTTAGGGCTTATTGTTCTCTAGCATTGGTAGTCTCGGTCTGCTGGCATTCATAGGATAATGGAATTATGAGATCTTTGTTAGTTATATTTTTTCCCACAACCACCTTTTTAACAATTTAATTGAAATTCAAATATTGGGCCTAGGTCTAAAAACATGCCTGTACAACTATCCTTATTTGAGAGTGCTATCTTGTGCAAGAGAGGTAATTAGTTATGGTGGTATGTGTCTATAACAAGATTTGACGCCCGATCTAAAAAAGTCCTGGCTTGAAAAGCATGATACATTTTATTAAAATAAACGAATCCATCTCTTGAAAGATGAACTGCTGATTTCAAAGTGGAGTTGGTGCTTTCTTGCACTATAAATCCTATACCTTGGTTTTTTACAAGCCTCGATTTGATTCTAAAAATTAATGTATGTGTTTCTAGACAATAGCATTCAACTGCATCCTCTTTAAATGCTTATTTTTCCCTAGTTCTAGCTATCCTATATTAGCTTGTAAAAGGAATTACGAGCATATATTTCAATTTTCAACCTTTTATTTACTCGGCAATTTTTATTTTGATAGGTCTAGTCGAGGTCCAACTGTTGATGGTGATCTTGGAGTTAGTGTTAGTGCGCCTGGTGGAGCTGTTGCTCCTGTGCCGACATGGACTCTACAGAGACGCATGCTGATGAATGGCACTTCCATGGCATCTCCATCAGCATGTGGTGGAGTTGCTTTACTTCTTAGTGGAATGAAGGTTGATATGACAATCATTGCTCTTTGTGTTGCATTAGCAATCTGACTTGTTAATGTATTGCTGTAAGTTTAAATTACAATATGACTTCTTTATCTTTCAGGCTGAAGGTATTTTCATTAGCCCATACACTGTACGGAAAGCATTGGAGAATACAACAAGTCCTATCAGTGATCTGCCTGTTGAGAAACTAACCACGGGGCACGGGCTTATGCAAGTTGACAGGTTAGCTTTGCTTGTGAAGGCCATCATTCTTACTGTTGGTGGAAAACCTTGTTTGCTTAGAATTTGTCCGGTAAGGAAACAATTTCCTGTACCTTTTTATCTAATATGGTTATTTTTGTTGCCAAACAGGGCATATGAATATATTCAGCAGTCGAAAAATCTCCCATCTGTTTGCTATAAAGTTTTGATTTCTCCAGCTGGAAAATCAAGTTAGTCTCCCCATTTCTCTTGAAATTAAATAATTTTGTATCAATGTAGTAGATTCTTAAAAAATTCTCCCTCTACATTTGTGAAATTTTTACTCTATTGATTAGAAATGTATGTTATAGTGATGAGCAAGACTAATCCGTCCTGCACTGGAAATTAACATAAACTCAACTGATCATACTCTGATTATCCAAAGAAGACCTTAAAATTCTTCTAATGCGTTCTAAGCTATGCTTTGATTCTTAGTTTAAAATTTTATGAAATTTGACTCAATTAGATACTTGTTGTAGCTCCAATATCACGTGGAATCTATCTAAGAGGAGATTGTTATTGTCAACAAAGTTCTGAGGTATGGTATTTCTCTTGACCAGAAGTTAATATTTTTGGGTAAACTTATTTTAGATTTTCTGGAATTTCTTATAATGATGTTCTACGACCATGCATTGAAACATTAATAATCGTTAACTGTCTTTTTTTTTTTGACAAGTATCAGGCAATTAGAAATTATTTATGTTTTTTTGTGAAATAGTAATATGTATGGCTGTATAAGCATCCGTTAGATGGAAGCTTGACTAGAATTCTAGTAGAAATGGTGAATAACACACAAATGTCAATAATGTATGCATGTGGGTTAAAATGGAATGAGAGTGCAAAAGACTTGATTTAAAAAATAGGGATTTTTACATACATAACACTTAAAACTTCTCTATTTACTTATCTAACACCTAAACTTTAATATTTACTCTTCTACCACCTAAAAGCTCTATCCCTCCTCAAATATACCACTCCGTTTCTCCCCCGTCAGAACCAACCCCCGAAACCTGTATTTCACTCGGGAATACCTTTTCCGATGATGCGGCGGTGGCAAGCCTCAATCTTTCTACCAGCGTCACCATTGATTTGCTCATTTTATTAGCTTATTCTGAAAAGTTACAATGATAAGCGCCTATGATTCATCGTTACGGATCCGAAATGCGATTCTACGACAGCAATCGTTTTGTCTTCTCGCAGCTTCTGCCTTTGGGAAATAATAGATCCTATAATGAAGAGCGCCGGTGTTGACGAATATTTTCGCATCGACTCGACCCCGATCGAGCCCGACAAAGCTCGATCGCGCTCGATCAATTCAATTGATCGTTGTCGAGGCTAAATTGACTCAAATTAAGCCTCAATTTAATTAAATTAAATCAATTTAATTTAATTTAAATCAAATCAATCCAATTCAAACCCCGTCGAGCGTCGTCGAGCTCAATTCGACACAATTCGACATAATTCGACGCCGTTTCGAGTTCAGTTTCATGAAAATTAGCTTGATCGGACCCAATCGGACCCAAACCGACTCAAATCGGTTTGAGTCGAGTTCAAACCGGACTGAATTTCAGCCCTAATTTATCAATGTGGGCTGAATTTGATTTTCAAATCAAGATTGAAATCAAGGGTTGAGATTTTACATGAAATCCCACCCCATATCTCTCCTTCCACGCGTGTGAGGCTCCTATTGGCCATTTGGGCGGTGGCTTTTTGCTGCTGCTCGTGCTCTCCAAGAGCACGCAAGGGAGAGAGGGGAGCTCATTCGGCTCCCCTGGTTCGTCCACCCCGAGCGAGAGAGGAGAAAGAGCGTGAGAGGGAGAGCACGGGAGAGAGCCTTTCGGCTCTCTGTTTTTGTGTCCGTCCCAGGCGAAGCAAGGAAGGGGGAGAGAGCCTTCGGCTCTCTGGCTTTTGCGTCCGTCCCGAGGGAAAGAGCGAGAGAAAGGAGACGGAAGAGGAAGGGTTCCGTGGGTTTCATGCGCTCGACTCCGTCCAAGTCTCCCGACGCCTCCAAGGCGTCCATCTCCCTTGGCTGCCGACTCCTTCTGGTTTGGTTCTCCAAGGCCGGCTGAAACCCCTCTCCTCTTGCAAGTATTTCTTTGAGTTGGAGCTAAGTGAAAAGGGGATTTTCTCCTCTCTATTTGCCGTTTTCTCCTTTCATGGACTGAAAGGAAGCCTTCTTCTGTTGTGTTCTGTTTTCTCTCTTCCTACAAGAAGGAGAAACCCCATCTTGTTACTGTTGGCAGCCTTCTCTTCCAAAACTCAAGGCAGAGGTGCTGAAATCGACCCCTGCTGCAGTAAACAGGAGAGGACAGCAGTTGGTAAGCTCTTGGGAGCTTCCAATTAGTGGTTTGGAGGCTTGATAACGCCTTGGACAGCAAAGGAGCCTTCCGGAGCGACTTGGACAGCAATCACGCAGCCTCCGAAGGCTCCCAAACAGTGAAAACTGCTGTTCGGAAGCTTTGGACAGCAAACGACGGCCTCCGAAAGCTCTCAAACAGTGAAATTGCTGTTTGGAATGTTTGGACAGCTAGTGACGGCATCCGGGAGCATCCGAACAGCGGCGGTGACGTCCGGAAAGGCTTGGACAGCCGGCTTCTTCCTTGGGAAAGTTTTGGACAGCAACCTAGGAGCTTGGACAACGATCCGGAACTTGGATTGGAGCGCTAGGACAAACCGGGAGAGGTATACCACTAAAACTTAGTGAAACCTAGGGTCTCCCAAGGCCAATTGTTGTGTGGTTGACGCCCCCGAACCTTAGGTCCTTAGAAACTTCAATTTTCGCTCTCCCAAAATCCCTTTGTTGGCTGTCCACTTCGCAAAAACAGTGGAAATTTGGTGATTTCCGGAGAGGATTTCGATGCGTGTAGAGATGTTGGATTGTTATCCAACACCTCTCAAATGTATGTTTATGCATCATATTGTGCCCAATCCATCACCCACAATCATGCCCTAGGGTAGACGCTATCATTTGACCTCAAAGTCAATGATGATGCATAGGTTTGGATTGTAACTAGTTGCATGCATGTCTCATGTAGATGCATTGTCATGACAAAATAGACACCTAAATCTAGAAGAACCTTTGCATGCATAATTTTAGTTACCTCTAGAGTTTTGTTTAATACATGTGTTGAGTCTAATTGATTTGGGCTTTATAGTCGTTGTGAGGCATAGAATTTCAAGTCTATGTAACAAATCTCACAACATAAAGAATCAATTAGATTTATATCTTGTACCATACAAAACTTAGAGCATGAAGTAGCAATCTTAAAACTCACCCATAAGTTGCATGCACCCTTCTTTCAAGTCCAAGTCATGACAAAAGTGACTAATGAGTTGCAAGAAGTGTGCACATGTGGTGAAGTTTGTGGACTTTAATGAGATTTTGTGAGTTCTTGAATATGAATTTAGTCAACGATTGGAAATATCAAATCATTGTGAGGTTTCTCATAGACTTTCCAAAGTCTATGTTGTAGATCTCACAAAATATGTTGTTGATTAAGTTCATGTACAACATTGCAAAAAACAAACAAGTACTTGATTGCTTTCAATTATCAAATTCCCTAATTTGAAGAATCATCTACACATGCATGCATTCTAGGTTCTTCTTAGACCATACCCCAAATTAATCTTAAATCTCTTAGAAATCATAGGGATAAATCTCCCCTATCCAAGGATTTCTAAATCATGTCAAAATTGGTTTAGAGATCTCTCCAAAGTCTTAGGAAATCACTCTTCCCTCTTCTAATTGGGTCCAAAACACTCTAAAAAAACATAGGGAAACTCCTTTCAAGCTTGCATCTCCTCTTCCCATGGATCCAAAACATTCATGGAGGAATGGAGAATCTCCTTTCATGCATAATGCTTGGAGCATTCTCAAAGCTCCAAGTTTTAGATTGCTTGAATCATTGGCAACTTGGAACCAACTTCCAAGATCTTTCATCTCTCTTGTTGGAACATAAACCAACAAGGATCCCCTTCGTGTGTGATATGTTGGAGCACCCTCAAAACTCTAAGCCATTATATCACATGAATCTTTAGAGTCTTAGGACCAAATCCTAAGCTATCTCTTTCATTTGTTGAGTCACAAAATCAACAAATGAGCTTCTAACTCCATTCACTTGACTTCAACTAAGTGAATGATCCTACATCTTTGAATATCAAATATTCAAAGAACATCTTTGAAATTTTGTAACTCTCAAGTTACATCTTCCTCCTTCAACCCCAAAGTTGTAGGAAATTCACTAAATCATTTATTTGTTGGAACATAAACCAATGAATAATCCTTTAGACATAGGATTCAAATCCTAGTATTCCTCATTTGCTTAGCCACTAATTAAGCAAATGAATGCTCCTCCTTGGACACTCAATGTCCAAGGAATTCCTTTCAACATGCATTTCAAAATTTGCTTGTTGCTTCTCTTTTCTACAACAAAAAAAAGTTGTAGGAAAATCATCTCATTCCCCTAGAACTCTAAAGTTAGGAGAATGTGTACGTCTCTTTGAACACCAAATGTTCAAAGAACGTTCTTGGACTTGCAACCCATAAGTTGCATCGTCCTCCCTCTTTCCTACAAGTCAAGATTGTAGGAGAGTATTTAACTCTGTCTTCATGCTCCCAAACTCAAATTGGAAGTATGAATCCCCTTCTTTGAACACCAAATGTTCAAAGAAAATCTTCCACTTTGCAACCTTCAGGTTGCATTTCTCCCTTTCTTCTCTACAAACCAAATTTGTAGAGAAATTCCTTTTCCTTCTACAACTCAAAAGTTGAATGAAAATCTCATTTGTTCAAACTTTATTGAATGAATTAAACCTATAACAAATCGCCTATTTGTTGAATCAAAATCAACGAATAGTTTAATCTAAATCATTTGTTTGTTGAACCAAATTCAACAAATAGTTTCATATCAAGCAAGGGAGAAATTCCTAGCTTTCTTCTATTCTCCTGACCCAAATTAGGTGAATAAGTTCCTCTCTTTGGACATTCAAGAATCCAAAGAATCCTTGATGTGTAGGCCAAAACTACACATCATTCTCTTATGTTTGCTTAATCCAAGCTTAGCAAACTAAATGCCCATCATTGAACATAAAAGTTCAATGATAATCCCTCTTGATTTGTAACCCCAAAGTTACAAATCTTTCTCACTTATTGAACCAAACTCAATAAGTGATTCAACTTTGTTTGCTTAATCCAAATTAAGCAAATGAAACCCAACTCTTTGAATACAACAATTTAAGGAGACACTCTTTTGATTCGTAGCCCCAAAGCTACTAATCTCCCTCACTCCCATAGGTTCCAAAAGGCTTAGAAAATGTAATACCTTAGCCCTAAAGCTATAGGTTTTCTCTCCTTCAACTCCATAGTTGTTGGAGATCTCTCTTCTCTCTTTAACTCCAAAAGTTAGAGAGAGTTCCCCTACTTTTAGCCCAAAAGCTAAATTCTTGGATTCCTTTCTCTTCTTAGCTCCAAAAGCTAAGGAGATTTCTCCAACATGTAGCCCAAAAGTTACATGTTGGACACCCTTCTTAGACCCAAAATCTAAGTAACCTCCCCCACTCAATCCAAATTGAGTGATCTCTCCTATGACATTTAAAATGCTAAACCTATAGATGTCCTTTAGGAATTATCCAATATGTGAAGTTTATCCTACTCTATTGGATGGATTTCACCAAGTCCTAAGTGAAGCCCCTTAGGCAAGTCTATCTTACCCTATTAGATAGACACTTTTCTTATCCAAACACTAAGAGAACTCTAAAACACCTAAAAATTACTTAGGTTCCTTTTGATACAATAATCAATCATCTACCCCAAAAGGTGGGATGCCTACATTATTGTATCTTAGGATTCATAAGTTACAGGCTTGCCCAAAAGCAAGCATGTGGTTACTTTATGGGTTCTTCATAACCCTCCTAAATATGAAACATTTAAAACTCAAATAAAATCTTTAAGTCACAAACAACTTAAAGTGAATCACCCTTGGATAAAGATTAAACATCTTCATTCCAAAACAAAACCAAACACCCTTAGTGTGACATGCTACACAAGCCACACACACTTAGGTGCACAGCCCCTTAGGCATGCTAGGATTAGGATTTTTTTTTTCTGCGCATGTGTTTGATGTTGTGGATTGATTGCCCTTGAATTGTCTGCGTGTGGGCACTTGCCCTTAAGTGGTTAGTATAGAGATATAAATGCTTTTCTGTGCAGGTGGCCATATCAAAAAGGGGGGCGCTTATAAATTATAAATTGCTTGCATGACAGGTACTGCTTAAAACCCCCCAAAGATGTGGCCAATAGGGTAGAAGTAGATGTTTAGCACTCTAGGTGCTAGGCAAACTTTGAATGTGATTATTATATAAACTGCTTCTAATCCACTGCAGGTTTGAGTCTTTTTCTTTTCAAATATGTATTTGATAGAATTAGGATGTGTAATCAAACTTGTGGGGGTTTGGAGCAAAAGAATGAAGTGGACTAGAAGGATGTACCTGCCAAAGGTGAAGCCCAATGTCCATTCAAAAGTTAAGAGCCTGAAGAACCCCACAAGTAGAGTCTGTAAATTTGACTGGGTTGTATAATGACAGGCAACTCAGCTGCCAAATCTGGTTGTAATAATGTGGACTCTTTTCATTACTTGTACTTTATTCATAAATAAAAGCATGCTTTGATTGTTTACTTGGGTGCGCAATAGAAATGCATGTCTCTCCTAGGTTTCTTCTCTTGTTTTTGTGGGCGTGGCTTGGACTTTTGATACGGTAGGCTCTTAGGACAAAACTAAGTTTTCTACCCATTTAAAATGTAAGCAAACTAAAATGAAATTAGGCTTCATGATTTTCTAACAAAAAGAAACTTGCATGGCTCCCTTCAAGGAGCTAAGTTTTCTAAAAAAAAATTAAAACAATCATGCATGGCCAAAAATATGTTGCATATAGAAAGCCCTCACCTAAGGATTAGATAACAAAAGTCTTTTTCTTTATGAGTCAGCATATGCATACCCACATACTTAGGCATCTTAGCCTCAAAGCTAAGTTATAAGCCCTACATTCTAAATAAAAACAACCATACTACTCTACATTTGCATTGAGACTAAACAACATGGTTTTAAAAGCGATTAGGGGGAGTTTAGCTGGTAGTCCCTTCCAGGCGGGACAATAAATCCAGAGGTCGGGCGGGCTATGCCTCTTGTGAGGTGTAGTTTGTAAGCCCCTTTGCACTCGTTAGATCTAGGTTCGAGGCACTACCTATCGGTAGTCCTCACCTTAGTCTTAGGGTTAGAGGCACGGGTTGATTCCAAATCATCCTATAAGCCCTCATCTTTCGGGCAATTCCTCCAACAAGTGTTGTTGGGATGTAAGCCCCAATCTTCTAATAAAATATCAACTTAAACCAAAATTAGGTTGCTAAATTGTAAAGCCCAACATAGGATAGTTTGGGCACCTCTGAGTTTCATCTCAGAATCAAGTGCCCCTACTTCACCTCCTTCGGCTTTCATTCCCAGAATCTAATCCTTAGTTGATCTCTTCAACTCCTTCTTGAAATTCCTAAGGGCCAAAACCTTTAAGCAAGACTTTCATGGATTTTAAAACAACAAAAATCAAACTTTAGCCAACATTTAAATGACTTCAAAAGAAAAGAAAACCACTAGTTTAATCAAAAGTTTTCCCAAATCAAACTTGGGATGTAATTAACCTTAGGGGCTTGCCCCTATGGGATGTCTGTACCCCAGAAATAAATAAACCCCACTCAACCAAACATTGAGTGGGGGAATCTCTGTTAAATAATTGTAAATTTTATTATTGAGCCCATAAGAAAATGATGTTTTTACCCTCCGGGGTAATATATCGTATTCTTATGCCGTGCCCGATTATAATATATGCAATCCGTTTGAGGATACAAAAATTCTCCAACAGCCGGTGACAAGAGAAGTTGCAATGGTCAAAAAAAAAAAAAAAAAAAAACACTCCATTTATTCCAAGCCACCACCCAAAAGTTTAGAAGTTCAAAATCAAAGCCCGTAATTACTAATTTACTATAAAACAAGCTATTCAGCGGCGGCGCCAACGGCGGCAGCGGCGGCAGCAGCGGCGACAACGACGGCAGCGGCGGCGGTCGCCTTCTCCAGCTTTGTGAAATCCATGCCGTCCCCACACTCGTAGTCATCATATCTCCTAAAGATCTCCGCCACCATGAAATAAGCGGTTGCCACAACGTGGACTTTAGCCGCGCATTGCTTGTTCTCCACCATCGGATTCCCCATCATCGGCCCGTTCGACCAGTACAAGTAATTCAGAAGCCTCTTCCCCTCCTCTCCAATAAACCTATCAGCGACGAATTCATCTGCCCTGTCAAACACCGTTTGATCGCTCATAACGATCGGCTGGTACCCGCACAAAAGCTCACCTTTTTTTACCGGATACCTTGCCCCTCTCGAATTCAGCTCAAAATCCTTTCTTGCGCGGCCGAATTGCAGCGGCACCGCCGGATTTCGCACCTCGCCGCATCATCGGAAAAGGTCTTCCCCAGCGAAATACAGGTTTCGGGGCTTGGTTCTAACGGGAGAGAAACAGAGTGGTATATTTGAGGAGGGATAGAGCTTTTAGGTGGTAGAAGAGTAAATATTAAAGTTTAGGTATTAGATAAGTAAATAGAGAGGTTTTAAGTGTTATGTATGTAAAAATCCCTAAAAAATATGAAGACACCATATCAGTTGAATTGATTCAAATAATTGACTTTGTTTCTTCTCAGGATGGTATGATAACAAGGCACCCCTATGTTCTATGCAGTTGCCATCCAATAGGTGGTAGCCATGACTGTTGGTTTTACGACATGTTTTGTAACACCCCACAATACCCATTAATAGTATTGTAGAGCATTACTGACATAAACATAACATATTTCAGATGATACATTTTCTTCAGATCCAAATGTTCATATAAAATATTAAATAGTTTATCTAATACAATTAACTATTCATTACATCTAATACATAAATGGAAGCTTCTAAAATTCCAATTACATCCAACAAAATATTTACATAGCCACTAATACAAATTCAAATATTAGATCATTAAACGGTCTACATACCTCATATGTAGACTCACAACACAGAGACAAATATTAACATATAAAATTAAAATACTTGCAACTTAGTCAACATCAACCTTTTCTTTTCCTTTTCCTGTAACAAAAGCTAGTAAGAAATATACTGGTGAGCTGTGATACTTAATAAATTATGCAATTTTAAATAACATCTAGCTTGCATGATTATAAAATTCAGAACAATAAAAACATAAATATCAGTTAAACAAACTTGAGAAAACATCATAAGTTTTGATTTAGCATTAACCTTTATTTTCTCTTAAATC
This sequence comes from Dendrobium huoshanense, assembly GCA_016618105.1. Lineage (NCBI taxonomy): Eukaryota > Viridiplantae > Streptophyta > Magnoliopsida > Asparagales > Orchidaceae > Dendrobium > Dendrobium huoshanense. The sequence continues at coordinate 45,503,502 of CM028343.1, read as the reverse complement.
CATATTGAATATCAATTTTAGTCATTAAAAGATTTGACTACTCTTTCATAAAAATATTATATGAAGTCTAGGTAAACTTGACATTATTATCACTGAATTACATATATGTCCCTTTTGCCACTTAGGGGTCTTTTTTGCCCCACCTGCTATGCAGATATCATATTCTCTGGGGTTCTTTTTATCCCACTTACAATACAGTGTACAGGAGGACCCTTTTTCCTTACCTATAATTATAAATTACATTATTTTATAACCAAACTTTACTTTTAAAGGATATTCAGTACACCTCACATATTTATAATTCATGCTTGACTTGTCAGGTATAAAATTATATGAGAATGTCTCTTAATATTTATATGTCAGGATATGTTAGCAATATGAAATTAATGAGCTATTTTCAATTTATAATCAACTAGAAAAACATTACAATAAGCATCATGAATCTTTTGTTAAACTTCAATAATACATGTATACAAGTGGTTGATCATATATGAAAACTTGGAAGTATAATCATTTGCATTATTGGAATCTTTGTAATGCATTTATCACTTCAATTAAATCAAGAGACATCATAGATATATCTAGAAATATTAGTTCTTCCATTTGTAAATTAAGATTTACATACTTTCCTGATGAGTTGTATCCTCCAATCCAGTATTTCTTACTCTTCTACGTTTCTATGTCACGTACAATCCCTTTATAATCTTATAAATATTGCAATCTATTATTCAATTAAATGTATAACATAAACTTATGATTAACATAAATTTACCTTAAAACTTTTCTTATTCATATATATATGGTGAATCCTAAAATACAATTAGGATACATTTCTTTAGAACTTTTATGCATTTAGGGAATATAAATGATATTACTATAAATATTAGAATTCTTACATCTTTAAATTTTCTCTCTTAATCTTCCGTCACTGATTCCTCAATTTGTTTGCACACTTATATCAACTACAATTCATCACATATTTCCAAATTAATCACATCTAAATCTTAGTGACAAATTATAAAAATTTTCATTCAACAATACTGTTAAAACTTGTTAATACTTGTACAACCGAAACTCTTGTATATCCTTAAACCTATGATGCACGGACACGGACACGGCGACACGTACACGACACGACACGGACACGGGACACGGCTTTTTTTTTTAAATATAGGACACGGGTACGGCGCGGACACGGCAATACATTTTTTTATATAGTTTATATATATTAATGTAATATCATATTAAAAATGACAAACAATAATAAATGAATGACATGATAATTTGTCAAACTTATAATATAAAATATTTAGTACAAAATATCTAGTACAACCACAAAAATATAAGCAAATAATCACTTACTACAACATGAAGCATTCAAGGTTCAACTACTAGGATTAGCTTTAGAGGTTTGTTTTTGGTCTTCAATATCATCATCATTGAATATCACTGCTTTCAACTCTAGTTCAACAAGAGAAAGATTTGTAATTGTATAAAAAGAGAGGATATGAAAATACCTTCACTGCCAAAGAGAAATGAAAAAGAGAATATTCGATAAATGGGTATTAAATAAAAACGTTGATTTGGTGTTGTGGATAAGAAATAAGAAATTTAGTTTAAATATCACCAAACATAAGAAATTATATTTAAAAAAATATTATAAAATATTTAAGATACGCATGTCGGACACGCGTGTCCAATTAGTTTTTAATATTTTTTTAATCGGACACGTTTTCGACGTGTCCGACACGTGTCGGAGGAGTGTCGGACGAGTGTCGTGTCGGACACGGTGTTGGACACTGCACGCCTCTTTGAGGAGAAGTGTCGGTGCATCATAGCCTTAAACCAATCCTCCCTTCAATGCAGTGTTCCAATTTCCCCTGCTGCCGCTTGCAACAGGAATTCTGTGAACTGCACCGAACCAAACTACATGGAATTCTATGCACTGCTGATTATTTCTACAGTCTGCAAGCAGTCTTTCTTCCGAACACTGCTACAGGGAAGTGCATGCAATGGGCTGATTCTTCCTGTGGGATTCTCTATATAGTTCCGAATAAAACTATAGCCCCTTAGGCACTGTGCTGCTGCTGGAGGATTTCCACTATGCCGAATGCTCTACAGAACTTTTGCACTATGCCGCCTTCTACTTACAGATGGCTTGCGTGATATCCAAAACAGATAAGGATGGAAGAGGGGGACCCAAACTATAACTGCTCTCTCCTCTAATAATCCAAAGGCATCATCTTTTCAGAATTTTAATTTCCATTTAATATTTAAAATGCAAATTGAATTTAAAAATATTAATTAAACTTATTGTAAAAGAGATACCTGATTTTCTGTTTAATACAATGTTGGAGTGTTGTATAGGGCAGATGGTTTGTACTATACCCATGGTGCTGTATTTGCATCCTTCCTCTCTCTTGTTGTATCCTTCTTTTCTTTTACTACAGTGGTAATCTTATTCACTGGCCTCTATTGCTGTGCCTGTATGTCGCACCTACCATATGCTGTGGATGTTGTGTTGGGTTGATGGTTTGTAATGTTTCCATCGTGCTGTCCTCACAGTCTCTTCTATCTTTCTTCATCTTTTACTGCTTTTACTACAGTGTTAATAAATATTTATTGACTCCTATTGCTGTGTTTGCTGACTGCTCAAATTGTACAAACCAAGTTTTGTGCTTGTGGCACAATGAATATCTTCCTTCGGTGTGGCTTTGTCTTTGGCATTGAGGGGCAGCTCAAGCATCTGGCTTGGATCATAACTGGCTCAAAATTGATACCTTAAATTAAACACAAATTTAATGAAGTTATAACATATAAATTCTTTTGTGTTGATTAAATAAGTCAATTTATTTAAGTTAAATATTGTCATTTATTTAGTTGGGCCATGAACTGGTACTGGCCTAGTCCAGGAAAGTTGGGCCTGGTTCATCCTTGTCAAGCCTGCCCATTGCACAGGTGTAGGCATATGTCATGCTCGATGTCTTAACCTCTTATCTTTGAGCACAAAGTTCTGAGTCTGTTATTCTATTTCTCTTCGTGTTAATGATACTATTGAAAATAAAAAAGTTTAAAATTCATTTGCTGATCTGCATTGCTTCTTGCTCGTATGATTTTCTGTTACCAAGTGGTAGCCTTGGTACTTTATTCTTGGTCTAGTTGTGTTTAGCTTCTGAGGCTTGATTGTCCTACCAAGTGGTTTTGTTTGAGAATTTAACCATGTCTGTGGAAAGTTTTCACTGAGATGAATGGGTCTCGTACCAGTTTGGTTAATAGAAAGTGTTGAGGTTTCTTTTTCTTTTTCTTCGCTTATAGCCAAATTTGTTATTGTTATGATCAGAAAACAAGTTTCTCTCAATTAGCTACATGGAAAAATCTGGAGAATGCAAATGAAATTTACTTTATTTGATTTGCATCCATTTTTTATCTCTTCTATATACTAATTAGATGCTATCTTATAGTGGACTATCCAAATAGAACCAAGTTTCCATGAAGGGGCAAATAACCTGGAAGAATTGGTTCCTTTTGAGGAGTGCATACAACTATTTTCAACTGAATCATCGGTTGCTCATGCTCCTGAATATCTTCTTCTAACACACAATGGGCGTAGTTTCAAGTCAGTATGCTTTGCAATCTGTATATTTTCCTCTTTCCCTCCTATGTGTAGTAAGTCCTGCAATTGGGTATCATAACTTTTATGTTATGTGAATGTAAACTCCATTGTGTGATATGTTGGGCAATATATATACACACGCACACTTATATTTATTATACACATCCGTGTGTAAATTAGTGATAATCATTCCAGATAGTCATCTCTACTGTTGAAAAAGTTGTTTTGTTTATTGCTCATGATGCTGCAATTAATTTAATCTTTTTCATTTGATTTGCAATACTTGAATCTAAAATTTGACCTTTTACTGTCAACTTCCCAAACTTGTCTCGCTCATACACCATGATCATTTATGATTACTTAATTGCCTGCATGAAATAGTAAATCTACGTTCAAGCCTACAACTGAAGTTTTTGTTTGTCTATGCCCTGTTTGAACTCCAGCATAGTATCCTTGTTTAAATTAGGTTCATGAGATGTATATCTCTTTTGTTTTGCATCATGATGTAATTGGGAATGTGTGTGTTTTTCTACATCTTAATTCACATTTTCAACATCAAGTTCACTTGTTCATCTTTTCTCAACAAAGTCTATTGGTGTGCACCATTCAATTCTCTCTACAACGTTGTTATTGTGATTTCATTGACTCTACAATGTTGTTATTGTGATTTCATTGAGCTGATATTTTCATCTATGGAGGCAATGCCATTGTAATATGGACCTTTGAAATTCAACTATTATATCCAATTAAAACCAAGCTAAAACATAAGTTTTGAAATTGCAAACAAAATGAAGAAATGCACATTCCTAAGATTTTCAAAATCTGCAGTGCAAAATGCTACAATGTAAAGACATGGAAGGAGCTCGATAGAAAGCATTAAATGGTGTTATGTAAGAGTTGGTCTTTTTTGATGAAGGAAAAGTTCTAGAACATATTGGTGATGATTGAAATCACCCTCCCATTCTTGAGGTGGATTTGATATACTTTACATCCAAAGGATACCTTGCATTACACACTTTATAAGCTTGTTTTTTTTCATGGATAGAAATCTATAAAATATTTTTGCTTGGTGGGCAAAAGAAAAATATAAATATTAAATGTATACAAGCTCAATTATGGACATAAAATGGGGGCTCAAGGCCTATTACAAATATTAAATTTTTATGGATTTGGAGAAATACATATGCATCCATTGAGATTGGTGCTTGAGACTTTTAGGTGAGAAACTGAGTATAATGCTTGAATTAATACTCTTTGATTACACTTCTTAGGCTTATTAATATAGAATGTTTAAGGGTCTAGAGTTAAAAAGTGCAAGCTTATGATGTGATGCCCAAAAGCATGCATAAATGGCCAAAATTTATAATGCACCAATTCGCAGTTTTGTCAAAATTTAGTCTCTTTCTATGAAATTAGAGAACACAAAAAACTGTCAATAAACATGAACTTAGAGATAACGAAATTCTGAAATTTGTAAAAAAGATAAAGGTTGATTTAAAGACTGTTAGGAAACAACAACCAAAACAGAGAAAATGTGCTGAATTTTAGAGATATTCAGCAAACATCAAGCAGATTTTACAAAATCTGGAGAGTAATAGCAAAGTCGAGCACTTGAATTTCAATAAGAGTTGAAAAGAAATAACCCGATGCAACGAATCGTCAATTTGAGAGGAAGATTCGACTCTCCAATATCTAGCCGAAATCTTGAGCCCAAAACCACAAACAGATATCTCAAATTTCAGATTTAATTCAAGATCCCTTAACCCTAACAAGAAGGAAATTACTTAAAGCAAATTACAATTCAGTAATCTCTAAACAACCCTTAATTTGAATTTTCCCTCCTAAACCAATGCCTTCATTATTGCGTGGTCCCCATCCAAGCATCCACCCCCCCTCTTTTACGCCTCCCGTATACATGAACCAATCTAGGAGGGACCGGTTCAGCCGGCCCTTGGGCCGGTCTAACAAAGACATGCAATAATTAGGATTCAAATCTAAAGAAAATGTATTAACTTACCCAATATTAGTCATCACATAAAACCAATAACTAAAAAAAGAGGGGAGGTAAAGAAGGTATATCACCGAAGTGTTTATTTTGGTTTTGTCACTATAATGAGAAAACTCCCGCAAAAGTTGTCGCCTGGACTTGCTCCTCACCTGAAGAATACCCAAATAATTAGTTTATATAAGTTTAAGAGGGAATTTAAATTTTTTCAACTATTGAATTGATCTGGGATTTAATTTATATAATTATAAAGTTCCACAATTGGCATTTTTCTGAAAATCCTAAAATTGTAAAACGACAACCTTAGATTTAACTTGCAACGAAGCTGCAAAATGCTTTTTATGTACTTTAGATGTATTACTATGTTCATAGATTTGACCATATAAATTATATATGATATGTCAATATGGATGAATAATCTCTTTAAAGAAAATTATTCCAAATGACCACTTAGGTTAATTTATGTATTTTAGATTTGACCACATAAATGAATTTGTATGTTTAAATTTTCTTGAAGGAACTCATCATTAACAAAATTGTTGCACTATGCACACAATTTCATTGTCTCCTTTAGACTATGTTTGTGAATTTGTAAGTCATGAAACTAAGAACTAAAATATAATCAATTTAAATTTGATTTGTTGGTAACTTATTAAAGAGTTAAATGATCTCCTTCATTAATTGATTTATCAAGTTTAATAATCATGATTTGCTTACCTTCTCATCTAGGATTAAACTCAGTATCTTTTAGAAGTTTAAATTTATATCAATGAATTTCTTTAGAAGTTGAAGTTTCAATTTCTATGAGCAGTTCAATTTCACATTTAAAATCACATTCAAATTCAAGTTGCACTTTATCTTTAGGTTTGGTCTTAGGTTTAATTTTATTTTTGAATTCAATTATAAATTGAGATTTCGATGACATATTGATATCATAATAGGTTCACTTTTAAATTTTGATTTGAACTTTTTTCAGATATAAATTCATGCTCATTTTCTTGTATATACTAGATTTCTCATAGAGTTTCAAGTTTATATGTGATTTTATTCTCAATGTAATTTTCAGGCTCAAATTCCAACTCTTGCTAGAGCATAGGTTCATGCTTATTAAAATATTCTAATCTAACTGCAGTTTTTTCAGATTTAACAACAAAAATGTTAAAATCCCAGCTGTTTCCTCTCGAAGGAGATTCGACGACCACGAAGAGCGATTCGTGGGAAGCTCGCAAGAATCACACAGGATCATATTGATTCCTTTCCAAAATGAAGTAGCTGATTTAGGAAGGAATGTATTAGGGCTATTATGCATTAATCTGTAAATATTTGTTTCACTATTTAGATATCCTGTAATGGAATTTGGTTTTTTCCTCTCAAACTTCTGATTTTAACATGCTATCAGAGCCACGATGGAAGTAAAGAGGAACCATCGGATGTCGAGTGAGAAGAATGGAGCCGGAGCCTAGTGGGATGAAGCCTTGCCTGACGAAGGCTGAAGTCGAAACCTAGATCTCATGGACGAAGCTTTACCGACGGAAGAAGAAGCCTCACGGAAGGAAGAAGAAGCCTCACGGAAGGAAGAAGAAGCCGCGACCTTGTGGAACAAAGCCTTGCCGACGGAAGCCTCGTGGAAGGAAGAAGGCGCCGCAACTTTGCTGACGCCTCGCAGAAAATGCCGCGACCTTGACGAACCTTTGCCGATAGAACCACTAGATGATCCACTCGTACGGGAGGAGAGAAGACTTGCCCTAAGCGGGATGGAATCCCTCCGCTCACGGAAGATCAGGCTGAGACTTCCTTTTTTTCCACTCGAGTCCTGAGTCCGACCCACTTACGCGAGTCTCGAGCCCGACCTATTAAAACCCTATCCAGCCTTCATTGCTGATAAAAGTGCATAAAAATAAGCCTTTAAAAGTAGTCTTTATTACTAGTTATTGTAACACCACAATGTCGGAAGAAAATTCATCCTGGAACTTTGATCAAATAGAAGATTCTATGATACACCAAGAACAAGGTGATCTCCAAAGTATGCAACTTTCTTATCGCCTAAACGAGAAGAACTGCCTAAAGTGGTCTGAATTTGTAAAAGCCTACTTAAAGGGAAATGGAAGAATATACCATCTCCTTAGAGGAGGACCAAAAGGAGAAGATCCTAATTTTGGGGCATGGGATGAGATAGGCTCCATGATTATGTCATGGTTGTGGAATTCCATGATTCCAGAAATTAGTGATACATTTATGTTCCTCTCCAGACAAATTTTCTCAAAAGCTCAGGATGCTACTCAAATCTTTGAAATCAAAATCAAAGGAGCACAAAACAAGGAAGCAAGACCGTGATGGAGTATATCACCCTTCTACAAAACCTATGGCAAGAACTTGATTATTACAGATGCATAGAAACCATATGTCCAAAAGATGATGCGATCCTAAATAACTTTATTGAAAATGATAGAGTTTATGATTTTCTTGCTGGATTAAATACAAAATTTGATCAAGTTAGAGTCCAGATCCTCGGCAAAGAGGAGATGCCATCACTAAATGAAATAATTGGCCTCATCCGCGCTGAAGAAAGCTGACAAAGTGTGATCCTGGAACCAAAATATGTTGAGAGCTCAACAAAATTGACCAAAGAAGCTCTATGGAAGGAAAAATGTAAAGACAATTCAAAATATAAAGACAGAGGCTCAAATTGGTTTAGTTATTGCAAGAAGTCAAGATATATGAAGAAAACACGCTGAAGATACCCAGAAATCCCCCAAGTAAGGTGTGGAACCAAAGAAGTAAGAAAAGAGACATCATGTGCCAACACCACAATAAGTCATCATAACCCAGAAACACCAACCAGCTTCAAAGAACTCAATAAAGAAGACATTGACAAACTAAGACAACTCTTGGTATCCCTTGAAAAACTACTTGCATCTTCCTCTCTTGCACTTTTAGGTAAGTTTCCTATATTCACTGGATTAATTATCTTCAGAAATCATTTGAAAGGAATATGGATCATTGACTTAGGAGGCACATATCATATGACAAACTCCACCACCCACTTAATCAATTATAATCTTTGTTCAAGTTACTAGAAAATCATCACTGCTAATGGTTCTCTTTCGACAATAAAAGGCCAATGAGACATAGTTTAATCCCCTTTCCTCACTTTAAAAAATGTGTTCCATGTACTTCAATTATTCACAAATCTTATATCCATACAAAAACTTATTAGTGACCATAATTATCAAGTACTATTTAACCCTACCTATTGCTTATTTCAGGGCTAGGGATTGGGGAAGAAGATTGGACTTGCTAAGGAGAAAACTGGATTGTACTACCTGGAAGAGCTGAACAAATGTAAAAATAGTTACTCTCTGTTGTCCCTTGTTGACAAGAAATCTATTATTTGGCTTAATCACTTCAAATTTTAGATGTCCTAAAATATATGTATCATAAACTTTTTCATAAGTTGGAAAATGAACATTTTAATTGTGAAACTTGTGAATTAGTCAAACATAAAAGAACATCTTTTCCAAACAAAAATGAGAGACGCAATACTCCCTTATATCTCATTCATAGTGACATCTAGGGACCCTAAAAAATCCCCAACATCTCTGGAGCTCGTTGGTTTTTATCTTTCATTAATGATTGTACTCGGGGATCTTGGATATATCTCCTCAAAAATAAATGTGACGTTAGCACCATTTTTCTCATTTTTCACACCATGATCCATAATCAATTTGGGTTAAAAATAAAGAAATTTCGTTTAGACAATGCTAAAGACTACTTCAACCAAACCCTATACTCTTATTTTCAGAGTGAATGTATCATCCATGAATCCTCTTGCGTTCATACCCCACAACAAAATGGGGTTGTAAAAGAAAAAAAAGAATGGTCACATCCTAACCTCCACTCGTGCCTTTCTACTCCATCACAATATACCAAAATCCTACTGGAGAGGAGCCCTCCTAACTGCCACTTACCTCATAAACCAACTACCTTTAAAAACCTTGGGTCTAAAAGCTCCAATGGATATTTTGTCCTCCTTTTACCCCAATATTCAAACTCATAATAACCTTACACCTAGAATCTTTGGGTGCATTGCTTATGTTCACATCCACAGCTAGAATATAGGAAAACTAGATCCAAGGGCACTCAAATGTATCTTTATCGGATACTTTGCCACCCAAAATGGTTACAAGTGCTATCACCTCCCTACAAAGAAAACATTTGTATCCATTGATGTCACTTTTGATGAACATAATTCCTACTTTACAAAAACTCATCTTCAGGGGAAGACAGAAACAAAGGAAGATGATGAAAGCATGCTTGCCCCTCTTGACCTTTCCCCATTACATCAAACTAATCCACCTAAAATTCAGAATAGGGAAGCTGAAGAAAAAACTGTCCTTAGATTTGGGAATGTCTATTCCCAGGCGTACAAGTTCAAACTGTCCTCCAAAGTAAATATAAGAATCTGAACCATCTCCTGAAAATAAGGTAAATTCACCTCCTCCCTTATACCCTATAACCAACTCCATATTCTTCAATAATTTTTCGTCTCCGCATAAAAACTTCTTGGTTATGCTAGATGATATTAATATTCTTAATGTTATTTTTAAGGCTATATCTAATGAGAATTGGAAAAATGTCATGAAAGAAGAAATACAGGCCCTAAAAAGAATAACACATGGGAAATCATCAACCTAGCGATAGAAAAAAAAAAAAAACAGTCGGCTGCAAATGGGTGTTCTCGATAAAATACAAAACTGATAGTACACTGGAAAGATATAAGGCTAGACTAGTGGCAAAAGGGTATACTCCAACATATGACATTGACTACCAGAAAACCTTTGCACCTGTAGCCAAGATGTCAGGATTATACCTTCACTAGCAGCTAAATACAACTGGCACCTTGAACAACTAGATGTAAAGAGTGCATTCCTACATGGGGACTTGTAGGAAGAGATATTTATGGAGATACAACCGGGATTTAAGAAAAAATCTGGAAGTGACAAAGTATACAGGTTGAGGAAGGCCCTATATGGGTTAAAACAATCACCTAGGGCATGGTTTGGAAGATTCTGAAAATTCCTGCTTCTTAATGGGTATCGACAGAGTCAAGGGGACCATACACTCTTCTTTAAACACACAGACTCAGGAGAAGTCACAATACAATTAGTCTATGTGGATGATATTATCTTGACTGAGAATGATAAAAAGGAGAAAAAAGTCTAATAAAAAATCTTACTAAGGAATTTGATATCAAAGAACATGGTAGGCTAAAATATTTTCTTGGAATTGAAGTAACTCATTTCAACAAAAGAATCTTCATCTCACAACAAAATTATATTAAAGATTTTTGAAAGGAAACATGAAAACTAGCATGTAAGCCAGCACCAATGCTAGTAGAACCGAATCTCAAATTGGGAGAAGCAAAAGAAGATCTAGATGTGGATAAAGGGGCTTACCATATACTTGTGGGAAAGCTGATCTACCTTTCCCACACAAGACCATATATAACATTTGCTATAAGTATGGTCAGTCAATTTATGTAAAATCCCAAACAGACTCATATGCAAGCGGTATACAGAATACTGCACTACTTTAAGGGTAATCCAGGAAAAAGGATTCTCTTCAGAAGATACTACGGAATAACCCAGAAGTATACACCGATGCTGACTATGCAGGATCACCATTAGACAGAAGATCTACTTCATGGTACTACATATTTCTTGGAGGAAATCTAGTTACATTGAGAAGCAAGAAATAAAATGTGCTGGCAAGATCTAGTGCAGAAGCACAATATAGGCTATGGCCCTGGGAATATGTCGGGTACTATGGATCAAGATAACTCTAGAAGATCTAAGGATCAAGTGGGACGAACCTATAAAGTTGCATTGTGACTACAAATAAGCAATCAACATATCTTACAATTCAGTCCAACATGACAGGACCAAACACATAAAAGTTGACAGACATTTTATGAAGGAAAAGTTAGACAATGGTCTTATATGTATCAACCATGTGTCATCAAAAGATCAGCTCGCAGATATCCTTACCAAATGATTAGATAACTCTATCTATCTCAGAATGATAGCCAAGTTGGGAATAACAGATCCATACCTCCCAGTTTGATGGGGAGGGTTAAAATCCTAGCCGCTCCCTCTCGAAGGAGATCCGACGACCACGAAGAGTGATATGTGGGAAGCTCGCAAGAATCACACAGGATCATATTGATTCCTTTCCAAAATGAAGTAGCTGATTTAGGAAGGAATGTATTAGGGCTATTATGCATTAATATGTAAATATTTGTTTCTTTATTAAGATATCATGTATAGATCTATAAATAGGGAAGAAATTGTGTAATGGAATACGGTCTTTTCCTCTCAAACTTCTGCTTTTAACAAAACAATCCAATGGTAGATGTAAATCCTCATCTAACTAATCTCTAACAGGATGGCCATGAATTTAGTTTCTTCTATTTGATTAGATTTGATCATGTATTATTTATTTTGGTATATGTTTGGTAGGCTTTAAAGACGGCAATGATTCCCCTTTAGGGTCATTCATTATAGATGAATTAGTAACAAAATGATTGTAATATGCCTCAACATTTAAAGATCTTAATAAAACCCAAGATAGCATTTTGATAACAGCATAATTCTTTCTTAATTACTAGCTTGAAACTTTTGATAAAATAGATAATGGTTACAAAATAGTCTTTATAAAAATAATATTTAGTTACAAGGCTAGCAAACCTTGCATAATATTTAAACACGTTAGAATTATTTTGTGTACAACTTTTAAATTGATTGTGTAATTGGATCTTAAATGGGAAATGCAGTTGATACTATGTGTAATACAAAACCTTTACTAGAGATTCATCTTTAAATATCCATGTAACATGCTTTCACTTGCTAATATGTAGCCAAACCAAAGTTAAAAAAATGTTGAATTATCTGTGCAGTGTTAGTACTTGAGCTAATTGATATTATGTCGTTTTCTTATTTGCTTCAGCATAGTTGTGGATCCTACCAAGCTTAATAATGGCTTGCACTTTTATGAAGTTTATGGTATTGACTGCAAAGCTCCATGGCGTGGTCCAGTTTTTAGAATTCCCATTACAATTACAAAACCTCTTGCTCCACTTGGCCAGCCGCCACTCATTTCAATTTCTGATTTATCATTTTCCCCAGGTACCTCTCTTACAAATGTTTAAGAGCTTGCAAATTAAATTGTTTGTATTTTTTTAACATCAAAGATGTATTTTTTTCCATAATTTTATAGCTTGCATTCAATTTATCTGGATTAATGAAATTCAAAGGGCTTACCTCCTATACAAAAGCAATCTATAAAGAAAGTCAATTTATTTCAAGAACGCATCCTTAAACTTGAAGTGATTTATACGAACTGTTTGTAATTGTTTCTACTGATTGATGGTTGTTCATGTGCTCTTGAAGCTCTCTGAACGCCCTGGACTTTTAGCTGTTATCGATTGTTATTCTATTCATATTGAAAGACTAAGAAATATGCTATAATTACCACCCTTCCAACTTTAATTTATGAAAATTTAACTCATAACCTGTAGAAGCATCTTTATGGTCGGCACTTCCTTGCGTTTGTTATTTTCTCTGTAAAATCTACATTTTTCTCATATGCATTCATTATCACGCCTTGTTTTTCATGTTGTAGCTGCCTTATGATGGAAACTTTTATAGGAGGGTTGTCCTTTCTTTTGTTTTATGAGAAATTATTAAAACACCTCGAGTGTTCAAATAGGATATCGATGATCTAATCCTTCATTTGAATGAATTGTTCATTTCTTTTCTGGTGATGATATATTATTTGAAGCATCTAGCCTCTTAGATATTTTCTTATAGAAGTATGATTACTGCCATGTTACGCTAGAAGGTTTGCAAACTTATCAAGGTAATATTAAAGTATTGTATAACATGGTCTTAGCATTTGTTTTACTGCCAAAACAATGCCATATACAATTATTTTAGGTGTACTACGCATACTTGAGAGAATTATAAGTACTTCCTTTGGTGCAGGCCATATTGAAAGGAGGTTTGTTGCTGTGCCAATTGGAACTACTTGGGCTGAGGCAACTGTGCGCACTGCAGGTTTTGATACCACCCGAAGGTTCTTTATAGATGCAGTGCAGGTACCACCCACTTAAGGAAATACGTAGTGTACCATTTTTTGGAATTTTAACGTATTTCCATGCAGATCTGCCCTCTAAAGCGGCCTATCAAATGGGAGAGCGTAGTGACCTTTTCATCTCCTTCTCTAAAAAGTTTCCTGATACCAGTGAAAGGTGGCTTAACTATGGAACTGGCAGTAGCTCAGTTCTGGTCTAGTGGCATTGGTAGTCATGAAACCACTCATTTTGATTTTGAGGTGATTTATATTCTTTAGGTCAATTTTGATTCATTTGTCTGTTTTCATTTTACTTTCTTTTTATTTTCACTTAAAACAAAATAATCTGTAGATGTTCCACTAATTTCCTGTTTTCAAAATCTGAAATAAAATAGGCTTGGGAATTACAAATGCTTACATGAAATTTATCACTGTATACTTAAAGTAGGTAATAGGGGAATAATAACAAGCTCGATCAATATCCTAGGATTCTATCATCGCGGGCTATCGTGACATATAGCATACTTAGTCAAAGGGTGAAAACGATCAAAATAGTCTCAAATTATTCTGAGGGATCAATTTGGTCCCTCAACTTTTCTAAATAAGATTTTTTTTAGTTCTAACATCTAATGATAGAGTTTATAGTGTTAAGAATGAGGGTAATTTAGTCTTTTTTAATTAAAATATTTAATAAATGTAATTTTTTAGATTATAATTTTTTGTAAAAAATTTTACTAAACTTTTCTTTAATAAAAAAAATTATACGTGATTTTAGTTTTAGTAATTATACATAATTTCTTTAATAATAAAAATTATTATTTTCTTTCTTAACTCTTAACAACTCTTAGGGGCTGGTTATTATATTTATAATTATTAATTTTAATTATTGTTAACAAATAATTAATATAAATATTATAACAAATTTAAATTAATTATATATTAATTTTAGTAATTAATTAATTATTAATTATATTATATTTTTATTTAATTTTTTAAGTTTTCTTTACCCTTTCTCCACTATTTGTTGCTCTTTAACTTCTCCTTCTTTGCATGACGGGTAGAGTTTTGAACGACTAGCTAAATAACTTCTTCGCCTTCTTCGACGACATTCCTTCCTATCAGATCCGAAATCACACTTTGTCGTTGTTTGTTCGATCGGAAGAAATGACGAGGACGAGAGGTTGCTCGTTGCGAAGGTAGCCATCTTTCTTCCATTAGCGCACTTCTTCGACCAAATTGACTGTGATTGGAAATAACAACAACAATGGGAGCTTGTTCATTGCGAAGGTAGCCATCTTTCTTACGTTTGCGTGCTTCTTAAGCCTAATCGACTTTGGTCGGAAGAATCGAAGATGATGGGAGCTTGCTCATTGCGAAGGTAGGCATCATTCTTCCGTTCGTGCGCTTCTTTTTTACTTGTTCCGATAATATCATCTTGCCCATCTCATTTTTCTGTTTAGAATTGACGACAAGATCAAAATAGTCCCATTTGGAGGAGTTGAGGGACCAAATTGTTCCCTCAAATAGTTGGGGACTATTTTGGTTCCTCACAAAGAGTTGATGGACAGTTTTGGTCATTTTCTATAGTCAAAGGTGTTAGTCAAACCAATTTGGCCAAAGGATTCTTATCGACAGCCATAGGTTTGTTTCGTCTAATAGTACCTTGTATTCTCTATGACTTTTTGTTTAAGGGGTATATTTGAGCTAACGTTAGCTAACAGAGGGTTTTGTGCCTTATTGAGAGGAATGGGTTCTCTATTTAGAGGAAACGTGAGAGAATAGGGCTGTTTTAATGGGATAGAAAGAAATGGAAGATTACACATCTCTGTTAAGGAGAAATTGAAGAGAGAAGGCTGGTTACTGTACTGTGGGGAATCACAAGTCTTCAAGTACTTGTTTATAAAACATGACATTTCCCAACCTGTCATGAAAGGTAGTCACGGGTACTTAGTTTTTTATACATATCATATTTCCCGGCTTGTCAAGAATAGCGGTTACAAGTACTTAATTTCATGAAAATAAAATTTTCCATTTGCAAAGAAAAGCGATCATGGGTACTTATTCCAGCCTGCAAAGTAAAACGATAACAAGTACTTATTTTCATGCATACAAATTTTTCCGTTAGCTAAAAAAGGGGTAACAGATAATTATTTTCATGCATACAAATTTCTCGCCTACTCAGATAACTTTTCATGAGTATTTATTTTGATGCATACGAGTTTTCCTGTATGCTAAGAAAAACGATCACATGTATTTATTTCATGCATATGGTTCCCCACATACTAAGGAAAACAGTTACGTGTACTTATTTTTTATGCATACGAATTTCCCCTGCTAACAAAATCGTTCACGGGTGCTTATTTCATTCATAATAAAGCATAAAATAAACTAGTGTCAGGGTTATACTTTAAGTGCTCGACGATGGTGGTGGCGATAGCAAGACGGCTAAGCGAGGCGGCACGCGAGACGTGCGATGCACGAATTTTTTTATGATAATCTTTTATTTGATTTAATTTTTTTTTTCAATGAGTGGCTAGAGATAGAAAGATAAGATGTAACCTATCTTTCTAGAGAGAGAAAGAGAGGGAAAGCGAAAATTTGATTAGAGTTTTTGTCGGAATGATGTAGGAATATTTTGGTGGTGAGGATGATGATGTTAGAGAGAATTTTTTTTCCTCCAATTTTAGCGGAACTTTTTTTCTCTCTAGGTAGAGGTAAAAGAGGGAATGAGGGTGAGAGGAGGCTTTTTTGTGAAAGTAAGATGGTAATTTGAGGGATTTGGAGAGAGGAATAAAAAAATTAGGGTTAGGATTAGAGTTAGGTTTAGAGGAACAAGGTAATGGAAAAGATGGAGAAGAAGAAATGCATAACGAAGAGAAAGAATGTAGAGGGAAGAAGAAAGAAAGAAGGAGAAGGGATATGGAGGAGAAGAAGAAGAGGGGAGGTGGAAAATGTTACCTAGAGGAGGGCACCAACAAAAGGGGTTGGCGATTGGAGTGGAGGCTGGGGCTCAGTTGAGATAGAGCAGGAGATCGAGAGAGGAGAGCGGGTCGGGGGGTGGGGTGTGTGTGGATTGTGTGTGTGAGAGTGATCGTTAGTGAGGTTAGGTTATGAGGGAGTGAGTGTTATTAGAGGGGTGGTTTAGGAATAAAATTATTAAGATTTAATTTTTTTTTTAAATTTCATATCTCTTTCTCTATGTTTTTAAATAATTATTTATACTTAATTGATATGAAACTTTTAATTAATCATGCCTTGACATCACCATCAGATCATCGTCGTTCACGCATGTCAATGCTGATTTAATTTGCGTGAGTGAAATTTAATTTTAGCCGATCGACAACACTTGTTAATATGGGTGTTGATCTCAGCTATTTTAGCTACCCCGAATGCTCTGGCGCTATCCGTTTCACGAATGGAGGCCATTTCGATGATTTAGTATTTCGGTCAACGTGCGTCGGGCAATTTTTGAGCAAAATTGCACTCTTTTTCTTTCGAAACTCACTGTGCACGATCGACTCGACCCTGACACTAGTATTGAGGTAAACAATCTCAATAACATAGTTCGAACAAACATAAAGCATGCATTGCCCATTCAGATAGGCCGATCTAATGCTTTGATTCGCCATCCTTGTGAAGATCATTTTGCACGATATTCATTGTATAGTTCGAACAAACATAGTGTTTATTTAGATGGACTTCATTTGAACAAGATAATCTGGTTCCATAAATTTGCAAAGTTGTTCAAATCATGCTATAAGATCTATATTAGGATTTTTATGGTTTGATTCAGAACTTCATGTAAATACTCTTTCATGTTCTTTTAATAGAAGTTTTTAGATGTCTTAGGCTTTCTTGGGAGAGATCAAGGTAGTTGTGAGAGCTTTTGAAAGAGACTTACTCTATTGTGTGAGGAGAGAAGGAAAGAGGAGAGTTAAGGAGTGATTATGGGGGATCTCTTGAAAGGTCATTCAAGTGATCGGATTTAACAGAGGTTGTTCTTCAGACTTTGTCTTTTTTTCTTGATTGTTGATAGAGTAAGGTCAATTGGGCTTGTGATTGTTGGAGGCTAGTGGTGAGGCATCTCTGACATGCTGGATGCAGGAAGATATCTTTTTGGGAAGAGAAGGGTGTAAGGGTGTTCTTTGGTCTCTGTGATGGAGAAAAACTTCTCCACTTTATTGGGAGCAGAATGAGTGGTTAGTGAAATTACCGAGGAGTGGATGTAGGTTAGGTTGATCGAGCGACTAAAAACATTTTAATTTGTTTTTCCTTTTTCTTTTTGCTAGATTTTAGTTATTGCATATTTTGGTTTGCTGCGTTGATCTATTATGGTTACATGTTATTTTAAACTATATAAAAAAGTCTGTTCATAAAATAACTTTTAAGACTTATAATGCTCTTCAATATTTTTTAACGAAAATTTAAAATCAATTTTTTGAGTTTGCTAAGTTGTGTTATTTTAAAAGCAATTTATCTTCATTTCTTTTGAAAATGAAAAATTTAAATGAGCCTATTCACCCCCTATCTTGGTTGTGCCTAGTCACTTATAACTAATAAGTGCAAAAGTAATTCTTTATTTTTTTTAGAACATTATGAGTCAAATAAGGCATTAAAGTTACATCCAAGATGACTCATATTTATCCATGTTAATTCTTCTCCAGTGGGACCTGCCTAGGTATGATCATGAATAAACATTTACAAAATAACCATACCTTAAGTTCTCAACAAAATTTTAAGTTGGATCACATACAAGGGAACTTCTAAATGAACAAATTTTGTATGTTGAAAAGTATGCGCATGACTAAAATGCAAGCAAATCCACACTAATGTGAAACCATTAATTCATTTTGATAAAAGTAAAGTTGCGAACATGAAAAAGTTATACTTGGTGATAATTTTAAATGGTAGCACGCATTATGGGACAAATTATATCGCATTAAGAAATGTTAGCATGCTCTAAGAGTGTGTGCCAACCCGTCAAAATGCAAAATAGTGATGGCATTTCAACGGAAATGATGTGATGATGGGAATATCAAAAATTAAAATTGAACTAGCTTCACTCTTGAAGGGAAATAAGAGTTGAACTAATTAGCTTTAAAAAGCTTATGAACAACTTTGAAAGGTATTTGAACCCCCTCTTTGATTGAAACAGCTCATTGCAGTGGACATATGCACTCAAGCGAGTCAAATGAGCCGAAGAGTGTTCTTGATGTTTTATGTTTTTTTTGAACAAATCTGAACCAATAGTATAAATTAAGAAAATAAATAAATGGTTGTAAAAATCCCAAAGGATATAGCAAAATTTCAAAAAATAAAAGATAGTCAAGAAGACATTTTGATTGTTCTTGAACCTTCTAAGTCTTATTTTCTTTCTTGAAAAAAATTGGATAACCTTATAAAAATATTCTAATTTTTTTTAAAAATGCTACAATCATTGATGAAATGTGGAATTCAATTTGCCTTTTGATCCTCCACTCACTAGGAGTCGAATTAATGAGACCCGCATCCTGACAATTGTTCGAAAGGCAAATTAATCATTGTGTACCTATTACCCCTAATCTAGCAAACCTTTTCTGAAATAAATCAGGGGTTAATAATTTGATTGTATGTTTCACCAAAATAAAATGAATGAGGGATTAAAATGAATTGTTCTTCCCGCCCATTGCCTATCATACACTAACCAGCTTATTAAAATGTTCTTGCCAACCTCCCACATGAACCGCCCATTTGATTGGCTAAGTGTTTGTTTTTGTACCTATAAGAGTTATGTATGAAAGACTGAAGGATTCTTCTTATTTTAGTGATTCCCCAATGTAATGGGTAACTCTTGGATTTGTGATTCTCTAAATATTATAGGTGAGTGAGTCTTTATAGTTTTAAGTGAATGAATCATTACTTTATCAGTTTATCTTATGATAAATTTCCTTTATTTTTATGGAAGTAGGCAAAGAAAAACTATAGAAACTACAACAAACTAAAGACATGCATGAAGAAAAATAACCCTAGACCCTTCCTTAAATAAGCTCTCCAGTTCCCTCCAAAACAAATTTCTTTCCTTGTTAATTTTCCCCCCTTAATTTGAATTCAATTAGTCTTTCCCTCTTTGATTTAAATTAGAAAATCTTTCCCTCTTAAATTCAATTAGGAAATCTTCCTAATTTATCCTCCCTTAATTCCTTTCCTAATATAATTAATTAATTCTTTATTGGGCCGCACAATGGGTCCGAAATCTCCCACTTGGGTCTTTCCTGGACTGCCCATCCCTAGTCCATCTCCTCTAATGTCGTATTAATAGTCCCCTCCTTGAATTACACCTTGCCTTCAAGGTGGAAGGATGGAAACTGTTTCCAAATAGTCTCTTAGGGTTCCCATATAGCTTCATAGTCAAGTAAATCTTGCCATCGAACATGCACCTCTTTTGTTCTTGTCATTCCCTGCCATGCTCCATTGATCTCCATAAGTTCTAAAATCCATTCCATGTCCTCTGTTAAAGTTTCCAGTAGTGAGGAAGAGGGTGTGTGATCTCCGATAGTGCGCTTCAGTTGTGATACATGGAATACTGGATGGATGGCCGTTGCTGCTAGTAACCCAAGATGATAGGCTATTGCCCCGATACATTCCATCACGTCATAGGGTCCGAAATATCATGGACCAACTTCTCATTCCTCCTCTTGGCCAGTGTCTTCTGCCTATGTGGTCTTAATTTTAGATAAACTTTATCTCCGGGCTCGAATTGTACTTCTCATATGTATTCATCTACCTTCTTTTTCATAATTTGTTGAGTCCTTAACAGATGCCCTTTGAGTTATGCTAATATTATGTCCCTCTCTTTCAAGTATTGATTTACACTAGATACTAGTGTAACGCCCTGCCTGTAGTATATCAGATGGGGTGGGCCTCTCCCATAAAGGATCCTGAAGGGGGTCGTCTGTGCAGCTGTATGGAAGGATGTATTGTACCAATACTCTGCCATGCCAATCACTTGGCCTATAATTTTGGTTTGTGAGATATGAAATAGTGCAAGTATGTCTTCACGCTTATGTTGACTACTTTCGCTGGCCGTTTGTCTATGGATAATATGCAGTGCTTCTTTTTAAGACCGTCCCTTGCATTTTGAGTAGCTCCCTTCAAAAAAGACTGAGAAATACCTTGTCTTTGTTTGACACTAAAGATTTTGGAATGCCATATAAGTGCACTATCTCCTGGATAAAGACCATGACAACTTATATAGCGGTGTAGGGATGCTTCAGTGAAATGAAATTGACATAGTTGCTCAGTCGTTCTACTGCCATTAATATTATTGAATATCCCTTTGAATGTGGTAATCCCTCAATAAAGTCCATGCTCACTTCCTCCCAGACCCTTTCAAGTAATGCTAAAGGTTGCAGTAATCCTCTTTATGCCATAGTATGGTACTTATGCCTTTGACACACATTGCACTGTGGGCTCCGAAAATTCGGCCCCGGCCTCCGCTCGCACTTCTTATTCGGCGAGGGAGTTTTAACGAACTAAGTTCCGAGGTAAATTTTGGAAGGCAGATGGGTTTGTAGATAAGACACTACCCAGAGATTTCGCCCTCATTTTGTGAGGACTTTATGATCTGAGTTCTGGTTTCCTATAGGCGCAAGCCACTATAGTTAATTACCCCTCCCGATCACGAGAGAGAACTTTCGATTAAGGCTAGTCGTCAATCAGATACGTAGTGAATACGTGTTATCTGGCATATAGTAGCAACGTTGAGTTTGGATATTGGATTTTGAGTCTAGATTTGGGTATTTGGAAAGGCTCGAAAAGTTTGGAAATAATTAGGAATTTAGAGATTTTGGAAGATTTGATATTTAAAATAGAAATTTCACCATCGTGCACTTAAAGCGGATGGTGGGGGAATGGATGATAGACCCGATCAAGATCCCATGGTTCCGTCATCCCGGGCCATCATGGTCCCTGGTCTACTTAGTCAGAGGAGGTAGTCGACCCAACCTGACAGAAGGATCCTTGTCGGCAGCCATGAGTTGCTTCGTCCAAGGGGACCTTGTAGACCGGGGTTGAATGTTTGTCTAAGGGGACAAATTTGAATCCACCTTAGCTAACAGAGGGCTTTGTGCCCTATCGATCATATCCTATTGATTCATATCTCAAGGATTTAACGCCATTAAGGAGCGTATTGGCTCTGGCCATAACCGCTATCTGCGGTGCCATTTGGCGGCAAAACCACTCGGTTCAGAGGGCCCCGGGTCATAACCGTTTACCTGCAGTGCCATTTGGCGGCGAAACTACCGGTTAGAGGACACGTACCACGTCCTTACTGGCAAGAGATTGTTTGAGAATGGATCCTAGTGATATTTTCGACTAGGCATTTAGCTCTTTGTGAGCTGAAGTTGATTTTAATTTGTCCACCTCGACAAACTGTTGCGGAGGGTGGATGAATTTTACTTTAAGTGATTAATGGATTTATTTCAATTTTAAATATTTTTGGGATTTTTGCGGAGCTTTGGATTTTTGGATTTTTATGGGTATTTTAGGTGGAGCTATGGAATATTTGAAATAAAACTTTGGATATTTGGGAGATCTTTGAAAATATTTGGGAACCCCTCCGGTTGAGATCTGCATTCAACACGGCCATCATCGGGGTGTTTGGGGGTCATTTCCATTTGATTGAACCTTGTCGAATCTATCAACTGTCGACAGAGGATCGGGTTTTGTAGACTTTGAGCCTTTATTAGTGAATTCATATTGTTGTATGCCTTGATGGTCTAATATGAATGTTTTAAAGCAAATATACCGGTCGCCACAACTTTATATTTTTTTAATGGTTCGAACCCTGTCGACTTCTATTGACCCGTATAGAAGGATCGGTTTCGAATCTGAATTCACTTGTCAACCCGCGCAGCATCCCTAGACGTCACGTGTGTACCAATAACACGCTCGCCGGGGCCCATGCGGGTGTTTGGGAGCATTTTATAATTGAACCCTGTCCACTCCTTTTATCTGCTTGGGAGGATCAGGTTCAAAATTTGATAACCCGCGCAGCATCTCCAGACGTCACGTGTATTTCTATAACACGCTCGCCGGGGCCCATGCGGGTTCTTGATTGCTTTTACCCATTTTAGTGTACCTATGTGTATACAAACTACAGTGCGCTTGTGCGGGGGTATTTTTGGAATAGACGCCTTCTGTCTGCTTGTACGAATGTTGCAGATCCGGTGGCGTGGCGTTGTAGTTTGTGGACGCCTTCTGTCTGCTTGTATGAATGTTGCAGATCCGGTGGCGTGGCGTAGCAACTTCTGGATAGAATTGTTCGCTGCTTCGTACAGGTAGACTGTCGTGTACTATTTGTTGATTTTTGTAGGCGGATCATAGTGCACTAACTAATCTCCTGCCTAGTTGTAGAAGCTTGTAGTATCTTCCATGCATTTTGTTGTGGTCTTTGGTCTTTTCACTGCATTCGCTACTGTTGCATGTAGGTAGGTAGATGTCTTCCTTTATATACTGGAATTGACTTCAAGATACTGCATTTACTGAAGTCTTTCTATATCTACCCATAGATGGCATGTTATACATACATCTGTATTCATAGAGATATTGTATGTATTGCGGATCATTGAGTTGTAAGGAATCGGCGCTTTTGACTGACATTAAGTGGTTGTTGACTATGAAACAATTCAACATCTATCACATATTATTTTCAATCACCTTTGGTTAGACTTCTGTATGAAAGAGAGCTCTAATACATCCGTTTGTAAATGCCTTTGTTTATAAGTGATGAGCCTCCTACAACAGTTCGTAGAAAATTGATATATTTGCTTGACACCTAATTGTTGTTTCCTTTTAGAGAGTTGTGGTGTTTGTTGCATGACGTCTGTTGCAATTTTTTTGCATTTGCTCGTAGGTACTCATATATATAGTGGATTTGTACTTCTAGCTCGCATACGAATTATAGGGTATGGCTACATCCACTTTGATAAATTATCATCCCTCGTTCAATCACTGCATGGATATCAGCTTGATTTAGAGAGCTTGAGTCAGTTTAGTTTGATCACTCCTTGCCTCGATTGATAATTCTTATTGAACATACATCTTCTATTTGATCTCAATTGAGTAAGCATGATTGTAGACTGATACTTGGATGATGATCGTTTGCTATTTGATTTCTTGTTTGCATGTAGATTGATTTTGCTTGAATGATTCAAGATAATTCCACCTCATCATTCCTTGCTTATATATCTCTTAAAGACTTGGTCTTCATTCACTCACTTATCTTTGATTTCATCATTTTTATGACTTCTGACTTTCACTTCCAAACATTTAGACTTTAGGTTAAGATTTAGATCAATAATTCAAAGTCTAGTTCTGACTTGAGCTTAAGACCAAGTCCAAAATGAATCCTTTTCATTGTCATCTGGAGCGCATGTCCGTCTATAATCCAACCCAAGTCTTTTCTTGAGTTCAAATGTTCAAGTCATATGCAAGTTTGACTCAAGTTTGAATCAAAGTCCATGTCCTTTGCAGCTTGTTCAAGTCCCCTGAGTCCTTCTTGTAAGTTCTAAGTTCAATCTCATTTGCACATTTCTTATTATTTGGATTAAAGTTTGATTAAGTAGATTAAGTTAAGTCCACAAATCCATTTTGCTCCAAGTCCTTGTCTGAATTTCAGACAAAATTTCGGCAGCCTCCCGGCGTCTCCCCCGTTAAGGGGAAAAAATCAAGAGGCCGCCTACCCGCCACGTCAATAAAGACGTGCACGGTTGGTGTTGGTGAGACACCGCGGCGGTTGTGTTTTTGTTTTTCTCCCACCATGCGCACTAAAGGCGTGCTTGGGGTTTTAAAAACTATATTTTTTTTTTGAAAAGAGACAATTTTTTCTTTCCCCCGGCCCGGGGGTACTTATAAGTAACCCCGCTTCGCCACACGTGCCGCATCGGGGTTCCATCCTACCACGGCCAATAAAGGCGTGCTTAGGACAGTTCTCCAATTTGCCACGAATATTGAAGTAGGATTTGAGTTTAGAACAGTACGTACCTCCGCGGGGTTGTTGTGGTCTACACGTGGATCGAGGGGTCACTCGCCTACCTCGTCGTAGGTGTCGCACCGGGTTCCCTCCTACCACGGCCACTAAAGGCGTGCTTAGGTGGTTTGCCGGTCCGACACGGACATCGAGGAAGGAGAGTGGGGGGAGCATTTTTTGTTTTATTTTATTATTAATTATAATTAAGATTAACTTTAATTAATCATTAATTAATTAAAATAATTAATTATAATTATTATAATTAACTAAATATAGTTAATTATAATTAATCTCAATTAATCATAACTAATAAATATTAATTAACTTTAATTACTTAAAATTAATTAATAAAAATTAATTATAATTAATCATTTATAAATTATAATTAAAATTGACTTTAATAAAAATAATTATAATCATTCAATTATAATTATTTAATTAAAGTTGATTACAGTTAATACAATAATTATAAATAATTAAGATAATTAAAATTGATTATGATTAATTAACATTAATCCTAATCAAATTAATTAAAACCCTCTCTCCCATTTCTCTGGTTCAGCATGCACGAGACTTGGCCGAAGGAGAGTGCGAATGGGAGAAAATTACCTTCACTGTGAGCGAGCGCCCGTTTTGCTTCTGATCGAATAGGAAAGGATAGTCGTCCTAGAAGCGAAGTCGGACAACAACAAATGAGACGGAAATCTCCTTTACAGCGAGCGACTGTTGCTCACGATCAAAATGTCGAAACTTCTGATCGACTGGAAGGGGGACGTCGGGCTTGGAGAGGAAGAACGTCGGCTATGGAGGTAGGGATCCCTCTCTCTCTCTCTCTCTCTCTCTCTCTCTCTCTCTCTCTCTCTCTCTCTCTCTCTCTCGGAAGCAACGACGATGGGATATGGGGGTCGGGACGGAGGAGATCGGAGGAAGAGGAAGGAGCTTCTGATGCCAATGAGAAGGGGTTCGGTCGTGTTTTATAGAGGCGAATGGGGTAACAATCGAGGTCATCGTCGCAGGTTTTGCGGAGAAGCGATGGATTCGGCGCCGCTCGCAGATTGCTACAGGATTTTTGCGGGATTTCTTGCTGGATTCACGGAGATTTGGGCGTCTTGATGAACACGAGGTATATACGCGGGATCCTTGATTTCTTTCCTATTTTGTCTGGTTTATACAGAGGTTAACATGCACCTTGCTACCATGTCTTCCACATCACGGTGCATTCCCACCCAATATAGCTCAGTAAATAGTCAGCTGTATGTCTTCTAGACTCCTGAATGTCCTCTTATTGCACTTCCATGAAATTCTTGCAACAACCCGAGAATATAACATGAGGACCGTGGGATTACATACCTCCCTTAGTGGAGTAGGTGGTCCCCGTTCAGAGCATAACCGTTGTGACTACCCAAGTCCTTCAACAAGTCTTCCTTGATCTTTCTCAATCCTTCATCCTGCTCGCTCTCCTTCCTCAATGCTTCCTAGTCTTAGATCATTGGTACTGATGAAGTTGCTGACTATTGCTCCTCGACCTTAGATAAGGCGTCCGCTGCTTTATTTTCTTAGCCTGGTCTATACTGGATCTCAAAGTCATATCCAAGCAATTTGGATAGCCATATCTGGTGCTCCTGATCCGTGACTATCCGGTGCTTTAAAAAACTATTTACTCATCTAGTCTGTGCAACTATAAAATGTCTTCCCAGTATATAGGGTCGCCACTTCTGAATTGTCAAGGCAATCACCATCAGTTCCCGTTCATATAATGACTTGAGCCTAGCCCTGGCTGTGAGAACTTGGCTGAAATATGCAATAGATCTTTGGTTTTGTGTGAATACTGCTCCTAACCCATAACCCGATGTATCTATCTCTACCACAAATGGTCTCCTAAAATATGGGAGCGCTAGTACATGTACACTGGTCATAGCTATCTTCAGCTCCAGGAATGCTCGAGTTGCTTCCTCCCCCCACTTGAAGTTATCCTTCTTCAATTGCTCTGTCAGAGGCATTGATATGGTGTTGTATCCCTTCACAAATTTTATGTAGTAACTAGTGAGCCCTAAGTTTTCTCGCAGATCCCTCAAGTTCTTAGGAAAAGGCTAGTCCACTATGGCCTGAATCTTAGATTGGTCAGCTAACACTCTCTCTGGATACTACATACCCTAAATACTCTACATGTAATTGCTCAAATGTGCACTTCCAGTTGGCAAATAGCTGATGCTCCCCAATGTCTTCATGAGAGTCTTCAAGTGTTCCCAATATTCTGCCTCGGTCCTGTTGTATATCAAAATGTTATAAAAAAATACCAAGACAAATCTTTGGAGGTATGGCTGGAACACTCGGTTCATAAGTGGTTGGGAGATAGCAAGGGTGTTGGTGAGACCGAAAGGCATCACCAGGAACTTGTAGTGCTCTTCATGTGTCTTGAAGGCTGTCTTGTGCTCTCGAGGAGGTGGTAACCCAACCGGTGGTTGAAATACATTCTGATATTGTTGCAAAACCTGCGGTGCCCCTACAGGAATATCCTTGTCCTCCTGTTCTTGGACCCCTTCTATGCTTTGCAACTCTACCAAATATCCCAGGCCTACGTCTTGGATTATTTTGAGCATTGTTTTTAAAGAGACCATGGTCTTGCTTAGTCTGACATCCCCTTGAAGTACTACATTTTTCCCCTTCACCTGTTTCTCCATGGTTAAGGACTTTCAGTTCACCTTCATATCCCCCATAGTCTGTAGCCACTTCATTCCTAGAATTACATCCGTACTTCCCAAGTCCAAGGGAAGGAAATCTTCCACTACCTAAATACCCTGCAAGGTCATCACAACCCCTTTATATGTCCCCTTGCTCCTCTCTATCTTGCCTGTGCCCATCATTACCCCACATCCTTCTGTTTGTGCTATTTTCAACCTCAATCGATCCCTTCATGTGTGGCTCTGCTATCCACCAGAACTACCACAGATTGCTCTCTAATTTGCCCCCTTATTTTCATGGTGTGATTTGGAGTAAATCCCATCACAGAGTTCAAGGACACCTCTGTCACATCCAAATGCAATTGTTCTTTCTCCTCCAAGACATCCTCTTGCTCATCCTCGCTCTCTTCTTCCCCTTCACAGACCATCAAGACCTGAAGGGCTTGATTCTTGCACTTATGCCCTGGTGTAAATTTCTCATCGCACCTGAAA
Organism: Dendrobium huoshanense; assembly: GCA_016618105.1. Classification (NCBI taxonomy): domain Eukaryota; kingdom Viridiplantae; phylum Streptophyta; class Magnoliopsida; order Asparagales; family Orchidaceae; genus Dendrobium; species Dendrobium huoshanense. Next base: position 45,475,573 of record CM028343.1, on the reverse strand, counting down.
CATAGCCCTTTCACACGCGTATCTTGCACTTCTGCTTTTGCAAGGCTCTTGAAATTGCCTTCAGGACAAACTCCAGTGCTTTTCTCCTTAGGTGCTTACCTCTGAAATAACACTATTTGGGTCATCGGTGCCAAGGTCGAGGTGTTCCTATATGCCATTCCTATGTGGTTTCTTCTGCTAGTCTTTTCTATTTAATGTTTCTCCTTCACCCTTTGTGCTAGCTTTATCATCTCTCATCCCTCCTAGCCTCAATGCCCTGAGATTTGCCCGTATGCCCTTCCTAAGCCCCTTGATGAAATTTCCCTCAAATCCTTACTTATAGATTCCTCTCAATCTCCTCGATAGTAGCTCAAATTTCTCCCGGTACTTCATAACTATCCCCTCCTAAGTTAGGGCATAGAACTGCTCGTAGAGATCTTCTTCCCGAATGGTTTAGAAACATTTTAACAAGCAGTCTTTAAATTCTCCTATGAGTAGATTAGATACCTAACCTCTCTCTATTGGAATAAGGCTAGGGCTTTCCCTTCCAAACATAGACGTGTCACCATGAGTTTTTCCCTTTCCATCAACCCATTGATAACAAAGTAATGTTCCATCCCATACACCCAACTCTGAGCATCATCCCCTTCAAAGATCGACATCTTTAGCTTTCTTGATCTCACATGCATACCCCAATGGCTTCATCCACCATTGGTTCCTCTCATGTAGTGGTGGTATGATTCTCACCCTACTTCCCTTGGAGGGACTGTTGCTTTCTCCGGCCCACCGTCCCTCGTATTTAGGTGGTCTCTAAAAGGCTTCGGTCTCTCCTCTCCTTGCTGCCCCTTCTTTGGAATACCTTGATGCACCTCCCATCGGAGCCCTTTGGGGGGGGGGGGGGGGGTTCTTGAGGGAAAACCATATTTGCTTCATCATTGTCTTCCTGAAGTCTTTTTCTATTCGGATCAGCCCTAGGACTAACTGGTGAAGCCTTCAACCGCATCTTGATTAATTTCTTTATCATACCTTCCATGTTCTCGAATCGGTTTTCCATTCGGGATTCCATGGACGACAGCCTTCCTTCCATTTCAGAATATTTTTTGTTTATCCTAGTCTTGAGTTGTTCCAACCCTCGTTCCAACGCCTCCATCTTCTTTGCTGCCATTTATGGATTTAGGTTCCAAACAACAAAAAACAACGATGAATGGTCTTCAATTAGCAAAAAAATTGCAAGGGGAAGGAATTATGCAGTAGATTTTAGTGAGGAGACGATGATTTTTGATCCAGGACATGGCTCTGATACCAATTTGATATGCCTTGATATCCATTTCAGCAAATCATAGTAGAAAATCCACATAAAATAAGCCAAAAATAATAGATTTAGGGGGAACAATGGCTGATTTTTATTAATAACACAACAAGAAATAAAAGATACAAGCGGTCTACAATTAGAGAGGTAGATTGACTCTCCCAAACAACCTACTCGCTTCTAGAAAGTCCTCACAAAAGGAAAACTACAGAAATTACAACAAACTCAAGACATACATGAAGAAAAATAACACTAGACTCCTCAAACAAGTTCTGAAATACCCTCCAAAATAGATTTATGTCCTTATTACCCCCCACCCCCCCTCCTAAAATTTGAGTTCAATTAAGAAACATTCCCCTCTTTGATTTAAATTTTAAACGAGGGAATCTTTTCCTCTTTAATTCAATTAGAAAATCTTCCTAATTTATCTTGTGTTTAATTCCTCTCATAATATAATGAATTAATTCTTTATTGGGCCCCACAAGGGGACTGAAATCTCCCCTTTGGATCTTGCCTGGACTGCCTTTCCCTTGTCCGTCTCCTCTGTTGCCGTATCATATTTCATTGGAAGATAAATATTTAATGTATTCAATAAATTAAATGATCCAGAGAAAATGATAAGGAGATTGATAGTTTAAGATTTAAACTATGGTATTTAGGTGGTATTCATACTAAAGATGGTGTATTTGTGATTATTAATAAGAGTTTGAAGGATAAAGTTTTAGAAATTAATAGAATTAGAGATGAAATTATAATTTTAAATATTTTTATTGATGTTGAAATTATTAATATTTTAAGTTTTTGTGCTCTTCAAGTAGATTTGGATATATGTTCAAAAATACAATTTTTGAATGACTTAGAAAATTTAATGTAAAGGGTATTTTGAAGAAAGTTTTTGTTGAAGAAGATTTAAATGGACACGTTGGTAGAATAGTAGATAATTTAAAAAGCATTCATGATTGCTATGGATCTAGAGCGACTAATTAAGATGGTAGAGTCATATTAGATTTCGTTCTTGTTTATGATTTCATAATTGCTAATATTTTATTTAAAAAAAAAAGAATATCTCATCACTTATAAGAAAGGAATATCTCATCATTTTATTTAAAAAATAAAGGAATATCTCATCACATAATTGCTGCCTCTACTTTTCTTAACATAAGTCAACTCTAATACATTTACATTCATAATCGTTTCATCGGATAGCCGCTGTTTTATGTGACCAAACCATCCAAGGATACTCTCTCTCTAATCTTATCTTCCACTGGAGCAACTCTAACCTTTTCACCTATATGCTCATTTTGTTTCCTATCTCTAAGAGTAAAGTCACTCATCCACATGAGCATCCTCATTTCTCCAACACTAAAGTACTAAACTTAATATTATGCATCTCTTTTAATGACCAACATTTTGCACCTTAAAGCTTTGCAAGTCTAACCATCATCTTATAGAATTTTCTTGTAAGTTTGAGGGGGGCTTTTCTATCACACAACAAGCCCGATGCATTCCTCCATTCAACCATCCAACTTGAATTTTAATAATAATATCCCAATATGTTTCACCATCACTCTGAACAATAAACCCAAAATATCTAAAACATGTTCTCTTATTAATGACTTGATCACCCAAAGTCACTATCACGGCCCGGCCTGGTGAGCTCGGCGCATAAGTGAGGCGGGAACGGAGGTCGGACGGTAGACTAAAATATCTAATTCCTCAAATTATCACCTTAACATTTGAAAGAGTTTCTAAAACATCAAATTTGAAAATACATAACCATAAAATTATTAATATTCATAAAGTTACATTTCTTTAGGCGCTCCTCTCCTACGATATACATTTACATCCCTTCTACTCATTTGATTAACCTAAACTTACTTGAAAAATGTTAAAACCTAAAAATAAGCCAATGCTTAGTAAGTAAAACACGATTCTGAAGTACAGTAATCAAGGCAAAATGAATAATATGTTAGATGACACATTTCATTTGAACATAACATAAATTTTCTTCTTCCTATAAACATAACATTAAACATACATATAAATCATAGATTCTTATCCTTCATATTCATTTTATATTAATCATATCAGTATTCGTAACTTTCTCATTTCATATATAGTACAACAGTCACAGGAGCCACCGTCTAGTTCCATAAAAGTACTCCTTTATCATTTTCCTTTTCTATATCCTTTATCATTTTAACGTGCACGAGTACAGTGTCCCGAACTAGTACCATAAGGGGGTGAGATTCATCAATTCAGCATGAACATACAATTATTCATAACAATCATAATATCTCATATCATTTCATTTCATCTCATTTTTATAACATATAAACTTTATAATATATTGCCATAAAATGTAATATATAATTTGCATGATCAACCATTTAACAAAAATAACCAAATCATGATCTAAATTAATCATAAAAATTTCATAAACATGTTTGACCTTTCAATTCATATAACTGGAGAGAAACAAAAGTCATTATTGTAAATAAATAACCATGTATACTTACTGAAATTAGGAATTTGATTTTCTTTGCTAATCCTCATTGATTTGAGGTTCGCCTATAAGAATTAATTTCTCCATAAAAAATCTACAAAATAAATTTAAAATAAAATCTTCTCTTTCTAAACCATCCTAAACTCTCTCTCTTCCTCTCCCTCTCTCCAAATGATCAGATAAAGCAAGTATATATTTTAAAAATTCTTATTTTTGTATAATTATATATTTCATCCAAATTAATCTTTTACCCTAACCTAAAATTATTTAAAATAATTTTTATTTTTGGATTTAACCTAAAATCCAAATTTTGGAAAGCCTATTTTTATTAATATGCTTACTTTTGCTTGCTAAAACTTCCGATTCATAAAAATAATAATTATGGTAAGCTAAATTTCGGGTTAAATTAAGTTAAAATTATAAAAGTGATATTTTGTATAAAAACCCTAATTTATGTCTTTAAAAGCCTTTCTATAATCATTTGAAACGTCGCTTCTCAAGAAATTTCTTAAAATTTCAAAAATATGAGAAAACCCTAATTTTTCTAACTCCACATTTTTAAAGAAAAATCTTATTTTCTTGTTTAACATTATCTCCTAAACCCATCATATCATTCTCTTAAGGAAAAATAAAATTTCTCTAAACTTTAGATTTTTCCCTTAAAGAAAATTCTACAAAAATATGAGAAATCACTTGAATACAACTCACCTTAGCCTTCCCTTAATCTTCCCTACAAGTTCCTCTACGAACGGCTGTCGGAGCCTCCTCCTGTCGCCTCCGTGCATCCGCCCCTTCTACCTTCCGGTCCGCTCGTTTGGGTTTCGGCCGAACAAAAGAAATGGGAAACAAAATGTATTCGGTCCCTTTAATCCCCCTTAGATGGAAAAATATCTACTTTGCCCTCACTTAAACGATCTATGTTTGAATAAACACTAGAGTACTTTGGGTATATTTTTAACTTCAATTATTTTTATTTCCCAAAATATGCAAAACTAAATATAAGTTTTATATGTCAAATTTGTTAGAATTTTTCGTAGAATTTTATAAAATTTTTTTCGTCAAAATCTGACGACTTTGAAAAATTCACTTAAATCTTTCGTCATCAAAATTTACAATTCTTCCCTCCTAATAAAAATTTCGTCATCGAAATTTACATACAACATCTAGTTGTAAATCAACTAACGTCTTTCTTTTCATTTAACATAAACTTCAACATTGGAATAAAACAAACTAAACATCTGAAATATCATAACAAAATAATCTGATCAACCCAAAATATTTGACATGACATAACAAGATATACTACTAATTCAAAAACACTAAAACATCAGATTTAACATTACAAGTCACTAAAAATAATCAATAAAGCCATCTCAATTATCATTATCAGCATCTACAGATTCATTGGGCTCCTGATGAGTTAAAGTGTAAACTCGCAGTCTGACAATCTGCCTGGATTGATTTTGCGCTGAACCTGCAGCTGATGGTTCTATCATCTTTTGTTTGCTAAAGTTTCTCTATGAAGGTGCTTCACTTGGTCTCATTTCTCCTGAAGTCTTCTGAACAAATGCAGGACAATATTTAGCTGTGTCCAGGTTGTTGAAATCAATAGTAAGTGTTGAAACCAATCAAACATTCACCTTTATGTAATCATCCATACTTAGCACAAGGTCAGTGACTTTACTTACAATTGTACCACTGACTTCATTCGGACTAAACTTTGGTATCTTCTCATTTGATCCTCCAATCAAATTGCTTTGTATATCCTCATCAAAACTCTTCCTTTTATGCTGATCCCTTCTCTTCTGAGTAACTTGCAAATCTGATTCAATCCTTCGGGCTCTCTCTGCGAGAATTGAATAATCTTCAATGCCAAAAGGAATCAAGGGTTCTCTAATGACATCTTTGAAACCAGATAAGAAACGATGGCATTTCTCTTATACATTGGGTATCATATGTGAGACATATATGAAAAGTCTAGTGAACACGGCCTCATACTGAATAATTATTCTATCACACTGCACAAATCTGCTGAATTTATGTTGCATTTGTCTTCTAGCTGACATGGGTACATATCAGTCTCTAAATACTTTCACAAACTTCTCCAAAGTAACTTGGTTACTTGGTCTTCCTCCAAAGGTCTCTTGTAGTTGGCTTCCATCACCTCTCTACTTCACGATTGAAAGCATAGGCAGCTAGGGTAACCCTTCTATCTTGAGGACATGACATTCCTTCTAAGATCTTCTCTATCTTCATTAACCAGTCTTCTACCTCTATGAATCCACCACCTATGAACGATGGAGGCTTCATGTCTTGAATAACTTCAAGTTTTTGTTCATTGGACTGCTTCTATTGCCTTCAGCCCGAGTTTGAGTACTCTTTATCATTTGGGTCATAGTTGTCATCATCTGTGTAAAAGATTTCATAGTATTATTGATGCTACTACTCGGAGGTTCTGCTACAATTGAAATCTCCCTCCTAACCTCTCTTGTAGTGCCATCAGTGCATCGTTTTCAGGATCCATGGCTCTTAGATATAATGCGATTAAATAAAATTAGTAGTCTATAACACATATACCTTATACCTTCTCTAACCTAGAGAATTATCCTATTGGCTCTTTCATATTGATCAATATTCCTAAACCCTTTGCTCTGATACCACTTTTATCACGACCTGGCCCGATGAGCTCGCATAGGCGAAGCGGGAACGGATGTTGGACGGTAGACTAAAATATCTAATTCCTAAAACTATCAACTTAATATTTGAAAGAGCCTCTAAAACATCAAATTTGAAAACACATAAACATAAAATTATTAATATTTATAAAGTTATCTTTCTTCAGGTGCTCCTCTCCAGCGGTATATATTTTCACCCATTCTACTCATTTGATTAACTTAAAACTCCTGAAAAATATTAACAACTAACATTAAGCCAATGTTTAGTAAGTAAAACATGATTATAAACTACAATAATCAAAACAAAATAAATAATATGTTAGATGCCACATTTCAGTTAAATATAACATAAATTTTCTTCTTCCTATAAACATAACATTAAACATATACATAAATCATAAATACATATCTTTCATATTCATTTTACATTAATCATATAAATATTCATAACTTTCACATTTCATATATAGTACAACCATCACAAGAGCCACTGTCTAGTACCATAATGGTACTTTACCATTTTCCTTTTCTATATCATTTACTATTTTAATGTGCACGAGTACATTGTCTCCAACTAGTATCATAAGGGTGAGCTCCATCAATTCAGCATGCATATACAAGCATTCAATAACAATCATAACATCTTATATCATTTCATTTCATCTCATTTCTATAACATATAAACTTTATAATATATTGTCATAAAATGTAATATATAATTTTCATGATCAACCGTTTGACAAGAATAACCAAACCAAAGCCCTAATTTTTCAAACTCCACATTTTTAAAGAAAAACCTTATTTTCTTGTTTAAGATTATCTCCTAAACCCATTATATCATTCTCTTAAGGAAAAATGAAGTTTCCCCTAAACCCTAGATATTTCGCTTTAAGAAAATTCTACAAAAACAGAGAAATAATTTGAATACAGCTCACCTTAGCCTTCCCTTAATCTTCTCTACAAGTTCCTCTACGAATGGTCGCCGGAATCCACCGCCGGAATTCGCCCCCGGACCCTCCTCCCATCGCCTCGCGTGCGTCCGCCCCTTCTCCCTTTCGGTCAGCTCGTTTAGGTTTCAGCCGAAGAAAAGAAATGGGGGACCGAATGTTTGCAGTCGCTTTAATCCCCCTTAGATGGCAAAATATCTATTTTGCCCTCACTTAAACAATCTAGGTTTGAATAAACACTAGGGGTACTTTGGGTTTATTTTAAATTCATTTTTTTTTTCTCTGAAAATAAGCAAAATTAAATATATGTTATATTTATCAAATTTCTTATAATTTTGTGTAGAATTTCATAAATTTATTTTCGTCAAAATCCGACGACTTTGAAAAATTCACTTAATTCTCGTTGCGGCGCATCAAAAAGCGTGCGAGGTCTAAAATGACATTTTTCAGATTTTACAATTCTTCACTCCTAATAAAAATTCCGTCCTCGAAATTTACATACAACATCTAGTTGCAAATCAACTAACGTCTTCCATATCATTTAACATAAACTTCAATATTGAAACAAAACAAATTAAACATTTGAAATATCATAACAAAATAATCTGATCAACCCAAAATATCTGGCATGTCATAACTAGATAAACTACTAATTCCAAAATATCTGGCATGTCAATAAAGCTATCTCAATTATCCTTGTCAGCATCTACGGATTCATTGGGCTCTTGCTGAGTCAAAGTGTAAACTTGCAGTCTGACATTTTTCCTGGATTGATTTTGCACTGAACCTACAACTGATGGTTCTATCATCTTTTGTTTGCTAAAGTTCCTCTGTGAAGGTGCTTCACTTGGTCTCATTTCTCCTGAAGTCTTCTGAAGCAATGCAGGACAATATTTGGCTGCGTCTAGGCTGATGACACCAATAGCAAGTGTTGGAACCAATCAAACATTCACCTTTATGTAATCTGCTACACTTTGTGTAATAACCGGTTCTTCCGGCCGGTTCAACCGAACCGGCCGGCCGCTTTTATATTTCCGCGAACAGACAAATCGCGGAACAGGCAGTTCGCGCGAACAGAAAGGGGCGGACGGTCGGGCTTCACGCGAGAGCGAGGTAGGTTTCTTCTTTCTCCAATTTTAGCAAGTGATTACCTTTTTGGATAAGAAATAACGATTCCTTTTCATTCTTATCGTTATCAGAGTGTTATTTTGGGAGAAATTGAAGAACAAGAGAAACGAACGAGAAGGATTAAGAGAAGAAGGTTTGTTGAATTTCTTTCAGATTTTTCCTATAAATTTCTTCTTCTACTTCATTTAAAGTGAACAATTTATTTCTTGAAGGTTAGGGAAGAGATTGTAGCGAAGAAAAAGGAAATTGGGAGAGAAAGGAAATTTCGAGAAGAAGAATTTTGAGAGTTTGAGAAGTCTCCATTCAAAAGTGTGTTGATCCCGCGAGGATTCAACAAGAAGAGAAATTGATTCAAGAGAAGATCAAGCATCGAAGACCTGAAGAGTTCAAAGTGGGTAAATTATATTATTTTATGTTTTATTCATGATTTCAATTTTCTAAATAATTGATTAAAATATCGTATTATAAAATGTTGAAGACGAATCCTTATGATATTATAGTCTTAAGAAAGAATCCATCTATGATAAGCTTATGAGAAAAGAAAGAAAATAATTTATAAGGATACATGTGATATATGTTATATGCAATGATAACTATAAGGATGAAAATGAGAAATGAAAAGAAAATAAAGGAAAAGGGTATTACAAAATGGCAGGAGTCACCCCCTTATGGTACTGGCTGGGGACGCCGTACTCGTGCACGAGAAAGGAAAAGGAAATTTTTATGAAAAAGGGGAAAAGGAAATCAATTGGAAAAGGTTGTACCCTTGGGTACTTTAAGACGGTGCTCCTGCGTAAATCGAATGGGAAAAGGGAATATAAATGAAAATTTTAAGATAACATTGTTTCGAAAAAGTATAAATGAAAATATCCAAAGAAGTATAAGTTAATGAAATAAAGGAAAAAGATTAAGAAAAGAAAGAACATATATTAATCCATTTTTATAAAGATAAATTTATATAATTCCCACTGAGTTTACTTAGTAAACTCAAACCACAAGTTTAAATGTTTCAGGTAGTTCCTAAGAGAAGTAATGACTGAAAGAGAAGAACATGTTTACAGAAGGCGAGGTGCAAATGACAACAGGTAAAATAGAAATTTTCTTTTGTTAGTGGCTTTTCAGTATTTTGTAAAAGTTTTGATGATGAGTAAATTTACACTTTTGGAAATGTACTACCGTCCGACTTTTCGTACCCGCCTCGTTAGATCGAGCATCGGGACGGGTCGTGACAAAAGTGGTATCAGAGCCAATTAAGATCTGAATCATACTGAAAGAGCCATTAGGATGAATATCAATGATTGAAAGTTTAATGTGAAATGAATATTTATTGACAACAGGAATCAAGATAATCCTAGAGAAGAGGAAGTGGGAAGATCAGTGCCTAATGTTAATGTTAATCCTGATGCACTGGCACAAATGATAACAGCTGTAACTCAGCTGATTCAAGATACAAGAAATCAACCATCGGGGAGTAGTAGTGGTGGTGGAATAGTTATGGATAAATATCTGAAATTATTTCAGGATATGAGACCACCATTATTCAAAGGTATAGAAGGATCAATAGAGGCTGAAAATTGGTTGCTGAGGATTGAAAAGATATTAGAAGGAATGTACTGTCCAGAAGAGAGAAAAGTTTCCTTGGCAACGTTTGCATTAGAAGGAGAAGCTGAAAGATGGTGGAGAGGCCTGTATCAAGAAAAATTTGATGGAATACCTGGCATGCAAATCAGATGGAATGATTTTACTCAAGTGTTCAGGGATTGGTTCGTACCTCCTTCTGCGAGGAGGCAAATGCAGGACAAGTTTATGAGGTTGATACAAGGAGACAAATCAGTTATGCAGTATGAAGCTGAATTTACAACGTTAGCCAGATATGCTCCTCAGTTAGTACACACTATGGATGATAAATGCCATCGCTTCTTAGCTGGACTGAAGGATGCAATTAGATTACCCCTAGTTCCTCTTGGAATTGAAGATTATACAGTGCTGGTTGAAAGAGCTAGAAGGCTAGAAGCAGACCTACAAAATACTCAAAGGAGACGTGATTTTCAAAAGAGGAAAAGTGGGGAAGTTATAGAAACCCCTCAAGATTCACATGGCAAGTCTAATTCACAAGGTGGAAAGTTTAATTGGAAAAAGACAAAGTCCAGTAGCAGTGACAGTTCAAGTGTGAACAGTTGTAGCAAATGTGGAAGACAACATAAAGAAGAATGCTTATCTGGTACAAATACTTGCTTCTGGTGTCATCAACAAGGTCATATAGCTAAGAACTGTCCTACTCTGGGGCAAAGACCAACAGGAGAGTCAAAGATGAATACTGGATCTCAGAGGAATGTTGGAAGACCAAGAACAGTGGAATCAGCTGCATCTACTCCAGGATCAAGTCAAAGCCGACAGAATACTCTGCCTAGAGTATATGCATTGACTCAGAAGGATGCTAAGGATTCACCTGAAGTGATTACAGGTGATAAGAATGAGAAGTGAATGATTATGTATTTTGAAAGTATTATTAAAAGAATGATGTATGTTTATGTTTTCTTATGAAATTTTATAGGTATAATTATGATGCAAGGAAAGCCTGTACGGATTCTATTTGATACAGGAGCTTCACACTCCTTCATTTCAGAAGAATTGGTTAAAGGTGTTGGATTGAATGTTTGTGAAATCAATGTAATATTGAAAGTTTTAATGCCAGATGGATCATTTATAAATGTGAAAGGTGTATGTAAAGTGACTTTCAAATTAAATGAAAGGGAGTTTGAAGCTTCAATGAATGTTTTACCATTGCAAGAGTTTGATATGATATTGGGAATGGATTGGTTATCAAAGCATTTTGTGATCATATACTGCAACAAAAAAATTTTAAAGTTTAATTTTCCTGGAGAAAAAGAGTTGAAATTCTATGGAGAAAGAGGAGTTTCTTTAATGATAATCACTTATTTGAAAGCATACAAATTTGTATCCAAGGGATGTCAGTGTTTTCTTGCTCAAGTAAAGGATACAAATAAAGAAGTTAAAGAGTTGAAAGATATACCTGTAATCAGAGAATATCCAGAGGTGTTTTTAGATGATTTGCCAGGATTACCACCAGAAAGAGAGATAGATTTCACTATTGAATTGATACCGGGTTCAGAACCAGTGGCAAGAGCACCTTATAGAATGGCAGTCAAAGAGTTACAGGAGCTGAAAGGTCAGTTACAGGAATTGCTTGAGAAGGGGTTCATCAGGCCAAGTTCCTCACCATGGGGAGCTCCAGTACTGTTTGTAAAGAAGAAAGATGGGAGCTTCAGAATGTGCATAGATTACAAAGAATTGAATAAGCTTACTGTTAAGAATAAATATCCATTGCCCAGGATTGATGATCTTTTTGACCAATTGGAAGGAGCTACAGTTTTCTCTAAAATTGATTTGAGATCTGGATATCATCAGCTACGGATTAAGGAGGAAGATATAGCAAAGACAGCTTTCAGAACCAGATATGGTCATTATGAATTTGTGGTAATGCCATTTGGGGTGACAAATGCACCAGCTGTATTTATGGATTTGATGAACAGAGTTTTTAAGCCATTCCTGGACATATTTGTGATTGTGTTTATTGATGATATTCTGATTTATTCAAGAGATGAAGAAAGCCATTCCAGTCATCTGCAGGCAGTGTTGCAAACATTAAAGGAGAACAAGTTATATGCCAAATTTTCAAAATGTGAATTTTGGTTGAGCAGTGTAAACTTTCTGGGGCATGTGATTAGTGGAGAAGGAATTTCAGTGGATCAAAATAAAATACAAGCTATATCAGATTGGCCAAGGCCAACGACTGTTTCAGAGGTGAGGAGCTTTCTTGGACTTGCTGGTTACTATAGGAGATTTGTAGAGGGGTTCTCTCAGATAGCAGTTCCATTATCCAGATTAACCCAGAAAGCAGTGAAATTTGAATGGAGTGATCAGTGTGAAAGAGCTTTCCAGAAGTTAAAGAATTGCCTAATGACTGCCCCAATCTTAACAATTCCATCAGGTTCAGAAGGGTTTCAAATTTTCTGCGATGCTTCCTTAAGGGGACTTGGTTGTGTGCTGATGCAACATGGGAGAGTGGTGGCCTATGCTTCAAGGCAATTGAAAATTCATGAAAAGAACTATCCCACTTATGATTTAGAATTGGCAGCTGTAGTTTTTGCACTTAAAATATGGAGACATTATCTGTATGGGGTCAGATGTGAAGTGTTTACAGATCATAAAAGTCTCAAGTACATTTTCAATCAAAAAGAGCTTAATTTGAGACAGAGAAGGTGGTTAGAGCTCATTAAAGATTACGACTTGGACATACAGTACCATCCTGGAAAGGCAAATGTAGTTGCAGATGCACTTAGCAGAAAAACCTTTGGAAATGCAAATTGGCTAATCACCCAACAGGAGCAGATTATCAGAGATATGGAAAAGTTAGAGATTTCAGTAGTCAATCAAAAGGAGACAAAAGATATGATGTTGAATCAACTGATGATCCAATCTACCTTGAAAGATAGAGTGCTCAATTCATTATCTCAAGATGAAAAATTTCAGGCCATCATACAAAAAGTACAAGCAGGACAATTAGAGAACTTTGTTATTGATGAAGAAGGGTTATTAAAGTATAAAGACAGGATTTGTATTCCAAATGCTGGAAGCTTAAGAGAAGAGATATTGCAGGAAGCCCATCTCTCAACTTATGAAATTCATCCAGGCAGTACAAAGATGTATCAGGAACTCAGAGGTTTATTTTGGTGGCCGGGATTAAAGAGAAGTGTTGCAGAATTTGTAGCAAAATGCATTCCCTGTCAGATGATAAAAGCAGAACATCAAAGGCCAAGTGGACAACTGCAACCCCTACCTATACCTGAGTGGAAATGGGAAGACATTGCGATGGATTTTGTAGTTGGATTACCTAGGTCAAGGCAGAGTCGAGATGCAATATGGGTCATTATTGACAGATTAACCAAATCAGCTCATTTCTTACCAATAAGACAGACAGATTCAGTGGAAAAGTTGGCAAAGCTATATGTTGATGAAATTGTGAGATTGCATGGGATTCCAAAATCTATAGTTTCAGACAGAGATGCCCGTTTTACTTCTAAATTGTGGAAGAAAATTCAAGAAACTTTGGGTACACGATTGACTTTCAGTACAGCATTTCATCCACAGACAGATGGGCAATCAGAAAGAACAATTCAAATTTTGGAGGATTTAATGCGATTATGTGTATTAGATTTTGGAGGAAATTGGGAGATTCACATACCATTAATTGAATTCGCTTACAACAACAGTTTTCAAGCTAGTATTGGAATGGCACCATATGAAGCCCTTTATGGAAGAAAGTGCAGAACACCCTTGTGTTGGGTAGAAACTGGTGAAAGAAAAGTGATTGGAACTGAATTGGTAGATGAGGCTACTCGCAAAATCAGATTGATTAGAGACAGATTAAAGGCAGTTCAAGACAGGCAACGGAAATATTATGATGCTAAGCACCGACCAGTGGAATTCGAAGTTGGAGAGTTTGTTTTCTTAAAAGTTAGCCCAATGAAAGGTGTTCAAAGGTTTGGAAAGACGGGGAAGTTGAGCCCAAGATTCATAGGTCCCTATGAAATCATTGAAAAGATTGGGAATATGGCATATAGATTGGATCTACCAGCACACATGCAAGGAATTCATAATGTGTTTCACATATCAGTGCTTCGGAAGTATGTCTCAGATGATTCAAAGAGAGTACAGTCAAAATTCATTAACTTGCAGCCTGATTTGAAATATATAGAAGAACCAGAAAGGATATTGGAATATGATGTAAAACAGTTGAGGCATAAAGCAATTCCTTTTGTGAAGATTTTATGGAAACATGGATTAGAAAGAGATGCCACTTGGGAGCGAGAAGCTGAAATGAGGAGTCAATATCCTCATCTTTTTTTTAACTAAGGTATGTTTCATATTACTTGTTTAATTTCGAGGACGAAATTTTTAAGGAAGGGAGATTGTAATAACCGGTTCTTCCGGCCGGTTCAACCGAACCGGCCGGCCCGCTTTTATATTTCCGCGAACAGACAAATCGCGGAACAGGCAGTTCGCGCGAACAGAAAGGGGCGGACGGTCGGGCTTCACGCGAGAGCGAGGTAGGTTTCTTCTTTCTCCAATTTTAGCAAGTGATTACCTTTTTGGATAAGAAATAACGATTCCTTTTCATTCTTATCGTTATCAGAGTGTTATTTTGGGAGGAATTGAAGAACAAGAGAAACAAACGAGAAGGATTAAGAGAAGAAGGTTTGTTGAATTTCTTTCAGATTTTTCCTATAAATTTCTTCTTCTACTTCATTTAAAGTGAACAATTTATTTCTTGAAGGTTAGGGAAGAGATTGTAGCGAAGAAAAAGGAAATTGGGAGAGAAAGGAAATTTCGAGAAGAAGAATTTTGAGAGTTTGAGAAGTCTCCATTCAAAAGTGTGTTGATCCCGCGAGGATTCAACAAGAAGAGAAATTGATTCAAGAGAAGATCAAGCATCGAAGACCTGAAGAGTTCAAAGTGGGTAAATTATATTATTTTATGTTTTATTCATGATTTCAATTTTCTAAATAATTGATTAAAATATCGTATTATAAAATGTTGAAGACGAATCCTTATGATATTATAGTCTTAAGAAAGAATCCATCTATGATAAGCTTATGAGAAAAGAAAGAAAATAATTTATAAGGATACATGTGATATATGTTATATGAAATGATAACTATAAGGATGAAAATGAGAAATGAAAAGAAAATAAAGGAAAAGGGTATTACAAAATGGCAGGAGTCACCCCCTTATGGTACTGGCTGGGGACGCCGTACTCGTGCACGAGAAAGGAAAAGGAAATTTTTATGGAAAAGGGGAAAAGGAAATCAATTGGAAAAGGTTGTACCCTTGGGTACTTTAAGACGGTGCTCCTGCGTAAATCGAATGGGAAAAGGGAATATAAATGAAAATTTTAAGATAACATTGTTTCGAAAAAGTATAAATGAAAATATCCAAAGAAGTATAAGTTAATGAAATAAAGGAAAAAGATTAAGAAAAGAAAGAACATATATTAATCCATTTTTATAAAGATAAATTTATATAATTCCCACTGAGTTTACTTAGTAAACTCAAACCACAAGTTTAAATGTTTCAGGTAGTTCCTAAGAGAAGTAATGACTGAAAGAGAAGAACATGTTTACAGAAGGCGAGGTGCAAATGACAACAGGTAAAATAGAAATTTTCTTTTGTTAGTGGCTTTTCAGTATTTTGTAAAAGTTTTGATGATGAGTAAATTTACACTTTTGGAAATGTACTACCGTCCGACTTTTCGTACCCGCCTCGTTAGATCGAGCATCCGGGACGGGTCGTGACAAAAGTGGTATCAGAGCCAATTAAGATCTGAATCATACTGAAAGAGCCATTAGGATGAATATCAATGATTGAAAGTTTAATGTGAAATGAATATTTATTGACAACAGGAATCAAGATAATCCTAGAGAAGAGGAAGTGGGAAGATCAGTGCCTAATGTTAATGTTAATCCTGATGCACTGGCACAAATGATGACAGCTGTAACTCAGCTGATTCAAGATACAAGAAATCAACCATCGGGGAGTAGTAGTGGTGGTGGAATAGTTATGGATAAATATCTGAAATTATTTCAGGATATGAGACCACCATTATTCAAAGGTATAGAAGGATCAATAGAGGCTGAAAATTGGTTGCTGAGGATTGAAAAGATATTAGAAGGAATGTACTGTCCAGAAGAGAGAAAAGTTTCCTTGGCAACGTTTGCATTAGAAGGAGAAGCTGAAAGATGGTGGAGAGGCCTGTATCAAGAAAAATTTGAAGGAATACCTGGCATGCAAATCAGATGGAATGATTTTACTCAAGTGTTCAGGGATTGGTTCGTACCTCCTTCTGCGAGGAGGCAAATGCAGGACAAGTTTATGAGGTTGATATAAGGAGACAAATCAGTTATGCAGTATGAAGCTGAATTTACAACGTTAGCCAGATATGCTCCTCAGTTAGTACACACTATGGATGATAAATGCCATCGCTTCTTAGCTGGACTGAAGGATGCAATTAGATTACCCCTAGTTCCTCTTGGAATTGAAGATTATACAGTGCTGGTTGAAAGAGCTAGAAGGCTAGAAGCAGACCTACAAAATACTCAAAGGAGACGTGATTTTCAAAAGAGGAAAAGTTGGGAAGTTATAGAAACCCCTCAAGATTCACATGGCAAGTCTAATTCACAAGGTGGAAAGTTTAATTGGAAAAAGACAAAGTCCAGTAGCAGTGACAGTTCAAGTGTGAACAGTTGTAGCAAATGTGGAAGACAACATAAAGGAGAATGCTTATCTGGTTCAAATACTTGCTTCTGGTGTCATCAACCAGGTCATATAGCTAAGAACTGTCCTACTCTGGGGCAAAGACCAACAGGAGAGTCAAAGATGAATACTGGATCTCAGAGGAATGTTGGAAGACCAAGAACAGTGGAATCAGCTGCATCTACTCCAGGATCAAGTCAAAGCCGACAGAATACTCTGCCTAGAGTATATGCATTGACTCAGAAGGATGCTAAGGATTCACTTGAAGTGATTACAGGTGATAAGAATGAGAAGTGAATGATTATGTATTTTGAAAGTATTATTAAAAGAATGATGTATGTTTATATTTTCTTATGAAATTTTATAGGTATAATTATGATGCAAGGAAAGCCTGTACGGATTCTATTTGATACAGGAGCTTCACACTCCTTCATTTCAGAAGAATTGGTTAAAGGTGTTGGATTGAATGTTTGTGAAATCAATGTAATATTGAAAGTTTTAATGCCAGATGGATCATTTATAAATGTGAAAGGTGTATGTAAAGTGACTTTCAAATTAAATGAAAGAGAGTTTGAAGCTTCAATGAATGTTTTACCATTGCAAGAGTTTGATATGATATTGGGAATGGATTGGTTATCAAAGCATTTTGTGATCATTGACTGCAACAAAAAAATTTTAAAGTTTAATTTTCCTGGAGAAAAAGAGTTGAAATTCTATGGAGAAAGAGGAGTTTCTTCAATGATAATCACTTATTTGAAAGCATACAAATTTGTATCCAAGGGATGTCAGTGTTTTCTTGCTCAAGTAAAGGATACAAATAAAGAAGTTAAAGAGTTGAAAGATATACCTGTAATCAGAGAATATCCAGAGGTGTTTTTAGATGATTTGCCAGGATTACCACCAGAAAGAGAGATAGATTTCACTATTGAATTGATACCGGGTTCAGAACCAGTGGCAAGAGCACCTTATAGAATGGCAGTCAAAGAGTTACAGGAGCTGAAAGGTCAGTTAAAGGAATTGCTTGAGAAGGGGTTCATCAGGCCAAGTTCCTCACCATGGGGAGCTCCAGTACTGTTTGTAAAGAAGAAAGATGGGAGCTTCAGAATGTGCATAGATTACAGAGAATTGAATAAGCTTACTGTTAAGAATAAATATCCATTGCCCAGGATTGATGATCTTTTTGACCAATTGGAAGGAGCTACAGTTTTCTCTAAAATTGATTTGAGATCTGGATATCATTAGCTACGGATTAAGGAGGAAGATATAGCAAAGATAGCTTTCAGAACCAGATATGGTCATTATGAATTTGTGGTAATGCCATTTGGGGTGACAAATGCACCAGCTGTATTTATGGATTTGATGAACAGAGTTTTTAAGCCATTCCTGGACATATTTGTGATTGTGTTTATTGATGATATTCTGATTTATTCAAGAGATGAAGAAAGCCATTCCAGTCATCTGCAGGCAGTGTTGCAAACATTAAAGGAGAACAAGTTATATGCCAAATTTTCAAAATGTGAATTTTGGTTGAGCAGTGTAAACTTTTTGGGGCATGTGATTAGTGGAGAAGGAATTTCAGTGGATCAAAATAAAATACAAGCTATATCAGATTGGCCAAGGCCAACGACTGTTTCAGAGGTGAGGAGCTTTCTTGGACTTGCTGGTTACTATAAGAGATTTGTAGAGGGGTTCTCTCAGATAGCAGTTCCATTATCCAGATTAACCCAGAAAGCAGTGAAATTTGAATGGAGTGATCAGTGTGAAAGAGCTTTCCAGAAGTTAAAGAATTGCCTAATGACTGCCCCAATCTTAACAATTCCATCAGGTTCAGAAGGGTTTCAAATTTTCTGCGATGCTTCCTTAAGGGGACTTGGTTGTGTGCTGATGCAACATGGGAGAGTGGTGGCCTATGCTTCAAGGCAATTGAAAATTCATGAAAAGAACTATCCCACTCATGATTTAGAATTGGCAGCTGTAGTTTTTGCACTTAAAATATGGAGACATTATCTGTATGGGGTCAGATGTGAAGTGTTTACAGATCATAAAAGTCTCAAGTACATTTTCAATCAAAAAGAGCTTAATTTGAGACAGAGAAGGTGGTTAGAGCTCATTAAAGATTACGACTTGGACATACAGTACCATCCTGGAAAGGCAAATGTAGTTGCAGATGCACTTAGCAGAAAAACCTTTGGAAATGCAAATTGGCTAATCACCCAACAGGAGCAGATTATCAGAGATATGGAAAAGTTAGAGATTTCAGTAGTCAATCAAAAGGAGACAAAAGATATGATGTTGAATCAACTGATGATCCAATCTACCTTGAAAGATAGAGTGCTCAATTCATTATCTCAAGATGAAAAATTTCAGGCCATCATACAAAAAGTACAAGCAGGACAATTAGAGAACTTTGTTATTGATGAAGAAGGGTTATTAAAGTATAAAGACAGGATTTGTATTCCAAATGCTGGAAGCTTAAGAGAAGAGATATTGCAGGAAGCCCATCTCTCAACTTATGAAATTCATCCAGGCAGTACAAAGATGTATCAGGAACTCAGAGGTTTATTTTGGTGGCCGGGATTAAAGAGAAGTGTTGCAGAATTTGTAGCAAAATGCATTCCCTGTCAGATGATAAAAGCAGAACATCAAAGGCCAAGTGGACAACTGCAACCCCTACCTATACCTGAGTGGAAATGGGAAGACATTGCGATGGATTTTGTAGTTGGATTACCTAGGTCAAGGCAGAGTCGAGATGCAATATGGGTCATTATTGACAGATTAACCAAATCAGCTCATTTCTTACCAATCAGACAGACAGATTCAGTGGAAAAGTTGGCAAAGCTATATGTTGATGAAATTGTGAGATTGCATGGGATTCCAAAATCTATAGTTTCAGACAGAGATGCCCGTTTTACTTCTAAATTGTGGAAGAAAATTCAAGAAGCTTTGGGTACACGATTGACTTTCAGTACAGCATTTCATCCACAGACAGATGGGCAATCAGAAAGAACAATTCAAATTTTGGAGGAAATTGGGAGATTCACATACCATTAATTGAATTCGCTTACAACAACAGTTTTCAAGCTAGTATTGGAATGGCACCATATGAAGCCCTTTATGGAAGAAAGTGCAGAACACCCTTGTGTTGGGTAGAAACTGGTGAAAGAAAAGTGATTGGAACTGAATTGGTAGATGAGGCTACTCGCAAAATCAGATTGATTAGAGACAGATTAAAGGCAGTTCAAGACAGGCAACGGAAATATTATGATGCTAAGCACCGACCAGTGGAATTCGAAGTTGGAGAGTTTGTTTTCTTAAAAGTTAGCCCAATGAAAGGTGTTCAAAGGTTTGGAAAGACGGGGAAGTTGAGCCCAAGATTCATAGGTCCCTATGAAATCATTGAAAAGATTGGGAATATGGCATATAGATTGGATCTACCAGCACACATGCAAGGAATTCATAATGTGTTTCACATATCAGTGCTTCGGAAGTATGTCTCAGATGATTCAAAGAGAGTACAGTCAAAATCCATTAACTTGCAGCCTGATTTGAAATATATAGAAGAACCAGAAAGGATATTGGAATATGATGTAAAACAGTTGAGGCATAAAACAATTCCTTTTGTGAAGATTTTATGGAAACATGGATTAGAAAGAGATGCCACTTGGGAGCGAGAAGCTGAAATGAGGAGTCAATATCCTCATCTTTTTTTTAACTAAGGTATGTTTCATATTACTTGTTTAATTTCGAGGACGAAATTTTTAAGGAAGGGAGATTGTAATAACCGGTTCTTCCGGCCGGTTCAATCGAACCGGCCGGCCCGCTTTTATATTTCCGCGAACAGACAAATCGCGGAACAGGCAGTTCGCGCGAACAGAAAGGGGCGGACGGTCGGGCTTCACGCGAGAGCGAGGTAGGTTTCTTCTTTCTCCAATTTTAGCAAGTGATTACCTTTTTGGATAAGAAATAACGATTCCTTTTCATTCTTATCGTTATCAGAGTGTTATTTTGGGAGGAATTGAAGAACAAGAGAAACAAACGAGAAGGATTAAGAGAAGAAGGTTTGTTGAATTTCTTTCAGATTTTTCCTATAAATTTCTTCTTCTACTTCATTTAAAGTGAACAATTTATTTCTTGAAGGTTAGGGAAGAGATTGTAGCGAAGAAAAAGGAAATTGGGAGAGAAAGGAAATTTCGAGAAGAAGAATTTTGAGAGTTTGAGAAGTCTCCATTCAAAAGTGTGTTGATCCCGCGAGGATTCAACAAGAAGAGAAATTGATTCAAGAGAAGATCAAGCATCGAAGACCTGAAGAGTTCAAAGTGGGTAAATTATATTATTTTATGTTTTATTCATGATTTCAATTTTCTAAATAATTGATTAAAATATCGTATTATAAAATGTTGAAGACGAATCCTTATGATATTATAGTCTTAAGAAAGAATCCATCTATGATAAGCTTATGAGAAAAGAAAGAAAATAATTTATAAGGATACATGTGATATATGTTATATGCAATGATAACTATAAGGATGAAAATGAGAAATGAAAAGAAAATAAAGGAAAAGGGTATTACAAAATGGCAGGAGTCACCCCCTTATGGTACTGGCTGGGGACGCCGTACTCGTGCACGAGAAAGGAAAAGGAAATTTTTATGGAAAAGGGGAAAAGGAAATCAATTGGAAAAGGTTGTATCCTTGGGTACTTTAAGACGGTGCTCCTGCGTAAATCGAATGGGAAAAGGGAATATAAATGAAAATTTTAAGATAACATTGTTTCGAAAAAGTATAAATGAAAATATCCAAAGAAGTATAAGTTAATGAAATAAAGGAAAAAGATTAAGAAAAGAAAGAACATATATTAATCCATTTTTATAAAGATAAATTTATATAATTCCCACTGAGTTTACTTAGTAAACTCAAACCACAAGTTTAAATGTTTCAGGTAGTTCCTAAGAGAAGTAATGACTGAAAGAGAAGAACATGTTTACAGAAGGCGAGGTGCAAATGACAACAGGTAAAATAGAAATTTTCTTTTGTTAGTGGCTTTTCAGTATTTTGTAAAAGTTTTGATGATGAGTAAATTTACACTTTTGGAAATGTACTACCGTCCGACTTTTCGTACCCGCCTCGTTAGATCGAGCATCCGGGACGGGTCGTGACAAAAGTGGTATCAGAGCCAATTAAGATCTGAATCATACTGAAAGAGCCATTAGGATGAATATCAATGATTGAAAGTTTAATGTGAAATGAATATTTATTGACAACAGGAATCAAGATAATCCTAGAGAAGAGGAAGTGGGAAGATCAGTGCCTAATGTTAATGTTAATCCTGATGCACTGGCACAAATGATGACAGCTGTAACTCAGCTGATTCAAGATACAAGAAATCAACCATCGGGGAGTAGTAGTGGTGGTGGAATAGTTATGGATAAATATCTGAAATTATTTCAGGATATGAGACCACCATTATTCAAAGGTATAGAAGGATCAATAGAGGCTGAAAATTGGTTGCTGAGGATTGAAAAGATATTAGAAGGAATGTACTGTCCAGAAGAGAGAAAAGTTTCCTTGGCAACGTTTGCATTAGAAGGAGAAGCTGAAAGATGGTGGAGAGGCCTGTATCAAGAAAAATTTGAAGGAATACCTGGCATGCAAATCAGATGGAATGATTTTACTCAAGTGTTCAGGGATTGGTTCGTACCTCCTTCTGCGAGGAGGCAAATGCAGGACAAGTTTATGAGGTTGATACAAGGAGACAAATCAGTTATGCAGTATGAAGCTGAATTTACAACGTTAGCCAGATATGCTCCTCAGTTAGTACACACTATGGATGATAAATGCCATCGCTTCTTAGCTGGACTGAAGGATGCAATTAGATTACCCCTAGTTCCTCTTGGAATTGAAGATTATACAGTGCTGGTTGAAAGAGCTAGAAGGCTAGAAGCAGACCTACAAAATACTCAAAGGAGACGTGATTTTCAAAAGAGGAAAAGTGGGGAAGTTATAGAAACCCCTCAAGATTCACATGGCAAGTCTAATTCACAAGGTGGAAAGTTTAATTGGAAAAAGACAAAGTCCAGTAGCAGTGACAGTTCAAGTGTGAACAGTTGTAGCAAATGTGGAAGACAACATAAAGAAGAATGCTTATCTGGTACAAATACTTGCTTCTGGTGTCATCAACAAGGTCATATAGCTAAGAACTGTCCTACTCTGGGGCAAAGACCAACAAGAGAGTCAAAGATGAATACTGGATCTCAGAGGAATGTTGGAAGACCAAGAACAGTGGAATCAGCTGCATCTACTCCAGGATCAAGTCAAAGCCGACAGAATACTCTGCCTAGAGTATATGCATTGACTCAGAAGGATGCTAAGGATTCACCTGAAGTGATTACAGGTGATAAGAATGAGAAGTGAATGATTATGTATTTTGAAAGTATTATTAAAAGAATGATGTATGTTTATGTTTTCTTATGAAATTTTATAGGTATAATTATGATGCAAGGAAAGCCTGTACGGATTCTATTTGATACAGGAGCTTCACACTCCTTCATTTCAGAAGAATTGGTTAAAGGTGTTGGATTGAATGTTTGTGAAATCAATGTAATATTGAAAGTTTTAATGCCAGATGGATCATTTATAAATGTGAAAGGTGTATGTAAAGTGATTTTCAAATTAAATGAAAGAGAGTTTGAAGCTTCAATGAATGTTTTACCATTGCAAGAGTTTGATATGATATTGGGATTGGATTGGTTATCAAAGCATTTTGTGATCATTGACTGCAACAAAAAAATTTTAAAGTTTAATTTTCCTGGAGAAAAAGAGTTGAAATTCTATGGAGAAAGAGGAGTTTCTTTAATGATAATCACTTATTTGAAAGCATACAAATTTGTATCCAAGGGATGTCAGTGTTTTCTTGCTCAAGTAAAGGATACAAATAAAGAAGTTAAAGAGTTGAAAGATATACCTGTAATCAGAGAATATCCAGAGGTGTTTTTAGATGATTTGCCAGGATTACCACCAGAAAGAGAGATAGATTTCACTATTGAATTGATACCGGGTTCAGAACCAGTGGCAAGAGCACCTTATAGAATGGCAGTCAAAGAGTTACAGGAGCTGAAAGGTCAGTTACAGGAATTGCTTGAGAAGGGGTTCATCAGGCCAAGTTCCTCACCATGGGGAGCTCCAGTACTGTTTGTAAAGAAGAAAGATGGGAGCTTCAGAATGTGCATAGATTACAAAGAATTGAATAAGCTTACTGTTAAGAATAAATATCCATTGCCCAGGATTGATGATCTTTTTGACCAATTGGAAGGAGCTACAGTTTTCTCTAAAATTGATTTGAGATCTGGATATCATCAGCTACGGATTAAGGAGGAAGATATAGCAAAGACAGCTTTCAGAACCAGATATGGTCATTATGAATTTGTGGTAATGCCATTTGGGGTGACAAATGCACCAGCTGTATTTATGGATTTGATGAACAGAGTTTTTAAGCCATTCCTGGACATATTTGTGATTGTGTTTATTGATGATATTCTGATTTATTCAAGAGATGAAGAAAGCCATTCCAGTCATCTGCAGGCAGTGTTGCAAACATTAAAGGAGAACAAGTTATATGCCAAATTTTCAAAATGTGAATTTTGGTTGAGCAGTGTAAACTTTCTGGGGCATGTGATTAGTGGAGAAGGAATTTCAGTGGATCAAAATAAAATACAAGCTATATCAGATTGGCCAAGGCCAACGACTGTTTCAGAGGTGAGGAGCTTTCTTGGACTTGCTGGTTACTATAAGAGATTTGTAGAGGGGTTCTCTCAGATAGCAGTTCCATTATCCAGATTAACCCAGAAAGCAGTGAAATTTGAATGGAGTGATCAGTGTGAAAGAGCTTTCCAGAAGTTAAAGAATTGCCTAATGACTGCCCCAATCTTAACAATTCCATCAGGTTCAGAAGGGTTTCAAATTTTCTGCGATGCTTCCTTAAGGGGACTTGGTTGTGTGCTGATGCAACATGGGAGAGTGGTGGCCTATGCTTCAAGGCAATTGAAAATTCATGAAAAGAACTATCCCACTCATGATTTAGAATTGACAGCTGTAGTTTTTGCACTTAAAATATGGAGACATTATCTGTATGGGGTCAGATGTGAAGTGTTTACAGATCATAAAAGTCTCAAGTACATTTTCAATCAAAAAGAGCTTAATTTGAGACAGAGAAGGTGGTTAGAGCTCATTAAAGATTACGACTTGGACATACAGTACCATCCTGGAAAGGCAAATGTAGTTGCAGATGCACTTAGCAGAAAAACCTTTGGAAATGCAAATTGGCTAATCACCCAACAGGAGCAGATTATCAGAGATATGGAAAAGTTAGAGATTTCAGTAGTCAATCAAAAGGAGACAAAAGATATGATGTTGAATCAACTGATGATCCAATCTACCTTGAAAGATAGAGTGCTCAATTCATTATCTCAAGATGAAAAATTTCAGGCCATCATACAAAAAGTACAAGCAGGACAATTAGAGAACTTTGTTATTGATGAAGAAGGGTTATTAAAGTATAAAGACAGGATTTGTATTCCAAATGCTGGAAGCTTAAGAGAAGAGATATTGCAGGAAACCCATCTCTCAACTTATGAAATTCATCCAGGCAGTACAAAGATGTATCAGGAACTCAGAGGTTTATTTTGGTGGCCGGGATTAAAGAGAAGTGTTGCAGAATTTGTAGCAAAATGCATTCCCTGTCAGATGATAAAAGCAGAACATCAAAGGCCAAGTGGACAACTGCAACCCCTACCTATACCTGAGTGGAAATGGGAAGACATTGCGATGGATTTTGTAGTTGGATTACCTAGGTCAAGGCAGAGTCGAGATGCAATATGGGTCATTATTGACAGATTAACCAAATCAGCTCATTTCTTACCAATCAGACAGACAGATTCAGTGGAAAAGTTGGCAAAGCTATATGTTGATGAAATTGTGAGATTGCATGGGATTCCAAAATCTATAGTTTCAGACAGAGATGCCCGTTTTACTTCTAAATTGTGGAAGAAAATTCAAGAAGCTTTGGGTACACGATTGACTTTCAGTACAGCATTTCATCCACAGACAGATGGGCAATCAGAAAGAACAATTCAAATTTTGGAGGAAATTGGGAGATTCACATACCATTAATTGAATTCGCTTACAACAACAGTTTTCAAGCTAGTATTGGAATGGCACCATATGAAGCCCTTTATGGAAGAAAGTGCAGAACACCCTTGTGTTGGGTAGAAACTGGTGAAAGAAAAGTGATTGGAACTGAATTGGTAGATGAGGCTACTCGCAAAATCAGATTGATTAGAGACAGATTAAAGACAGTTCAAGACAGGCAACGGAAATATTATGATGCTAAGCACCGACCAGTGGAATTCGAAGTTGGAGAGTTTGTTTTCTTAAAAGTTAGCCCAATGAAAGGTGTTCAAAGGTTTGGAAAGACGGGGAAGTTGAGCCCAAGATTCATAGGTCCCTATGAAATCATTGAAAAGATTGGGAATATGGCATACAGATTGGATCTACCAGCACACATGCAAGGAATTCATAATGTGTTTCACATATCAGTGCTTCGGAAGTATGTCTCAGATGATTCAAAGAAAGTACAGTCAAAATCCATTAACTTGCAGCCTGATTTGAAATATATAGAAGAACCAGAAAGGATATTGGAATATGATGTAAAACAGTTGAGGCATAAAGCAATTCCTTTTGTGAAGATTTTATGGAAACATGGATTAGAAAGAGATGCCACTTGGGAGCGAGAAGCTGAAATGAGGAGTCAATATCCTCATCTTTTTTTTAACTAAGGTATGTTTCATATTACTTGTTTAATTTCGAGGACGAAATTTTTAAGGAAGGGAGATTGTAATAACCGGTTCTTCCGGCCGGTTCAACCGAACCGGCCGGCCCGCTTTTATATTTCCGCGAACAGACAAATCGCGGAACAGGCAGTTCGCGCGAACAGAAAGGGGCGGACGGTCGGGCTTCACGCGAGAGCGAGGTAGGTTTCTTCTTTCTCCAATTTTAGCAATTGATTACCTTTTTGGATAAGAAATAACGATTCCTTTTCATTCTTATCGTTATCAGAGTGTTATTTTGGGAGAAATTGAAGAACAAGAGAAACGAACGAGAAGGATTAAGAGAAGAAGGTTTGTTGAATTTCTTTCAGATTTTTCCTATAAATTTCTTCTTCTACTTCATTTAAAGTGAACAATTTATTTCTTGAAGGTTAGGGAAGAGATTGTAGCGAAGAAAAAGGAAATTGGGAGAGAAAGGAAATTTCGAGAAGAAGAATTTTGAGAGTTTGAGAAGTCTCCATTCAAAAGTGTGTTGATCCCGCGAGGATTCAACAAGAAGAGAAATTGATTCAAGAGAAGATCAAGCATCGAAGACCTGAAGAGTTCAAAGTGGGTAAATTATATTATTTTATGTTTTATTCATGATTTCAATTTTCTAAATAATTGATTAAAATATCGTATTATAAAATGTTGAAGACGAATCCTTATGATATTATAGTCTTAAGAAAGAATCCATCTATGATAAGCTTATGAGAAAAGAAAGAAAATAATTTATAAGGATACATGTGATATATGTTATATGAAATGAAAAAGAAATTTTTAAACCAAATAAAAATTTATATGGAAAAGGGAATATAAATGGAAAAGGGGAAAAGGAAATCAATTGGAAAAGGTTGTACCCTTGGGTACTTTAAGACGGTGCTCCTGCGTAAATCGAATGGGAAAAGGGAATATAAATGAAAATTTTAAGATAACATTGTTTCGAAAAAGTATAAATGAAAATATCCAAAGAAGTATAAGTTAATGAAATAAAGGAAAAAGATTAAGAAAAGAAAGAACATATATTAATCCATTTTTATAAAGATAAATTTATATAATTCCCACTGAGTTTACTTAGTAAACTCAAACCACAAGTTTAAATGTTTCAGGTAGTTCCTAAGAGAAGTAATGACTGAAAGAGAAAAACATGTTTACATAAGGCGAGGTGCAAATGACAACAGGTAAAATAGAAATTTTCTTTTGTTAGTGGCTTTTCAGTATTTTGTAAAAGTTTTGATGATGAGTAAATTTACACTTTTGGAAATGTACTACCGTCCGACTTTTCGTACCCGCCTCGTTAGATCGAGCATCCGGGACGGGTCGTGACACTTAGCACAAAGTTCAGTGACTTTACTTACAATTGAACCACCGACTCCACTAGGACTAATCTTTGGTATCTTCTCATTTGATCCTCCAATCAGATTGCTTTATATATCCTCATCAAAACTCTTCCTTTTATGCTGATCCCTTCTCTTCTGAGTAGTTTGCAAATCTGATTCAATCCTTTGGGCCCTTCTCTGCTAGAATTGAATAATCTTCAATGCCAAAAGAAATCAAGAGTTGTCTAATGACATCCTTTAAACCAAATAAAAAATGATAACATTTCTCTTCCACATTGGTTATCATATGTGAGGCATATTTGGAAAGTCTAGTAAACTCGGCCTCATACTGAGCAATTGTTCTATCACCTTGCATCAATCTGCTGAATTTATCTTGCATCTATCTTCTAGTTGATATGGGTACATACCAGTCTCTAAATATTTTAACAAACTCCTCCAAAGTAACTTGGCTGCTTAGTCTTCCTTCAAAAGTCTCTTGCAGTTGACTTCTTCCCCACCTCTCTGCTTCACCAATTAAAGCACAGGCAGCTAAGGTAACCTTTCTATCTTAAGGACATGACATTCCTTCTAAGATCTTCTCTATCCTCATTAACGAGTCTTTCGCCTCTGTGGATCCACAACCTATGAACGATGGAGGCTTCATGTCCTGTAATAACTTCAAGTTTTTATTCATTGGAGTGCTTCCACTGCCTCCACCCGGGGTTTGAGTACTCTTTATCATTTGGGTCATAGCTGCCATCCTCTGTGTAAAAGATTCCATAGTAGCATTGATGCTACTACTCGAAGGTTCTGCTACAACTGAAATCTCCCTCCTATCCTCTTTCATAGTGCTATCAGTGGCATCGTTTTCAGGATCTATGGCTCTGAGATATAACACGATGAAATAAAATTAGTAATCTATAACACACATACCCTATACCTTCCTAACATAGTGAATTTTCCTATTGGCTCTTTCATATTGATCAATATTTCGAAACCCTTTGGTCTGATACCACTTTTGTCACAACTCAGCCCGGTGAGCTCGCATAGGCGAGGTGGGTACAGAGGTCGGACAATATCCTAAAATATTTAATTCCTATAAGTATCATCTTAACATTTGACAGAGCTACTAAAATATCAAATTTGAAAACACACATAAAATTATTTATATTCATAAAGTTACCTTTCTTCAGACGCTCCTCTTCTACGGTATATATTTCCACCTCTTCTACTCATTTGATTAACTTAAATTACCTAATAAATGTTAACAACTAACAATAAGCCAATGTTTGTAAGTAAAACACGATTCTAAACTACAGTAATCAAGGTAAAATGAACAATATGCTAGATGTCACATTTCATTTGAACATAACATAAATTTTCTTCTTTCTATAAACATATTATTAAATATACACATAAACAATAAATACATATCCTTCATACTCATTTTATATTAATCATATCAATATTCATAACCTTCTCATTTCATATATAATACAACTATCACAGGAGCCACCGTCTAGTACCATAAAGACAGTCGTTTACCATTTTCCTTTTTCACATCCATTACCATTTTAACGTGCACAAGTACAACGTCTTCAGCTAGTACCATAAGGTGGTGAGCTACATCAATTCAGCATGCACATACAAGCATTCAATAACAATCATAACATCTCATATTATTTCATTTCATATCATTTCTATAACATATAAACTTTATAATATATTGCCATAAAATGTAACATATAATTTGCATTATTAACCATTTGACAAGAATAACCAAATCATTATTTAAATTAATCATAAATATTTTATAAATATGTTTGACCTTTCAAATCATATAACTGGGGATAAACAAAAGTCATTACTATAAATAAAGAACCATTTATACTTACTGAAATTAGGAATTTGATTTTCTTTGCCAATCCTCCTTTCTTCGAGGTCACCTCAAAACACCTATAAGAATTAATTTCTCCATAAAAAATCTACAAAATAAATTTAAAATAAAATATTCTCTTTCTAAACCACCCTAAACTCTCTCTCTCCATCTCCCTCTCTCCAAATGATCACATAAAGCAAGTATATATTTTAAAAATTCATATTTCTATATAATTATATATTTCATTCAAATTAACACTTTTCCCTAACCTAAAATTATTTAAAATAATTTCTATTTTTGGATTTAACCTAAAACCTTAATTTTGGAAAACCTATTTTCACTAATATGCTTACTTTTGCATGCTAAAATTTTTCATTCATTAAAATAATAATTACAGAAAACTAAATTTCAGATTTAAATTAAATTAAAATTAGAAAAATGACATTTTGTATAAAAACTCTAATTTATGTCTTTAGAAACCTTCCTATAATCATTTGAAACATAGTTTATCAAGAAATTTTTTAAAATTTCAAAAATATGAAAAAACCTAATTTTTTTTTAACTCCACTTTTTTAAAGAAAAATCTTATTTTCATGTTTAAGATTATCTCCTAAACCCATCATATCATTCTCTTAAGGAAAAATGAAGTTTCCCCCAAACCCTAGATTTTTCCCTTAAAGAAAATTCTTAAAAAACATGAGAAATCACTTGAATACAACTCATCTTAGCATTCCCTTAATCTTTCCTACAATTTTCTCTACGAACGGCCGCTGGAGCCTTCTCCCATCGCCTCTTGTGCGTTCGCCCCTTCTCCCTTTCGGTCCACTCGTTTGGGTTTCAGCTGAACAAAAGAAATGAGGGACCGAATGTATTCGGTCCTTTTAATCCCCCTTATATGGCAAAATATCTATCTTTCCCTCACTTAAACAATCTTGGGTGTCAACATTTAAAGGTTCTAACTTTCCTAGATCAGAGTTTAAGTCGTGTCGGGAGTCTGATTCACTCACTTCAGTTTCTTACTCAGAGAAGTCCTCATTATCAATAAGATCATTAACATCCACGAAATGGGTGTACTTAGTCTCAGGTTCAAAAAATTTCTTCTTTGCTGTGCTTCTTTTAGGTACAATTATACTTGCAGGGTCAAAGATTGGGGATACGAAAGGTTGGGTAGCCTTAGATTCATTACTGATTTTAAAGGTGGTAAAGTTATTCACATGGCGAGGTGGCTTGGGATCCACTACGCAGAGAGGATGCGTGTTCAGACAAGGTTGACTTGGATGGCTAGGGCTAGAAATTAGCCTAAGTGGGGAGTCGTAGGAGACCGATCCAACAAAAGACCTAAGGTGGTAAAGTTACTCACATGGCAGCAACCTTGATGTTACTAAAGGATGTGTGACCATAAGTAGGGTAAAGGTATTTTAATCCAAGTTCTCGTCTCATGTTTTTCCAATCGGAGGTAGGGTATTCGCCACGAGACTCTTTATGATCTTCCATCCTCATCCAAAATTGGCGAGCACTATCGCTCAGGTACGTGTGACCTAACAATGCTAAATTGGCGGGACTTAGGGATATCATGTGATTCAAAATAGTCCTCTAATTGTCTAACCCATTCCCTAAAGTAGTAAGGGTCCACGGAACCATCAAAAGTTGGTAGACGGTCATGTGACTCTAGTCGTTGTGGCTTAAACTCAAGTCTAGGTTGATAAGCAGAGTGGGGTATCTTCCGACTATCATGATTGATCGAATGGGGTGCATACCTAGAGTGGGGAGAGTCAACAGGTTTCTCCGTCATAATTCTAGTCATAGAGCCCACTAAGTTAACGATGTCATGTAACCTCTTTTGGAGTCTTATCAGGTCCATTGGGAAGCACTAAGTGATGCCTAATGAAGAGTGAGTGTAAGGGACAACACGCTACAAGGAAAAAACGCCATTATGACTCGCTAAATGGTGCAGGAAAATACTGGACAGCAAGCTACAAGAAGGATTTAAGTCACTAGGTGTTTAGGGTGGTTGCTAAGACTTGGGCAGCACCCAAATCAAAGGTTAGACTCACTTAAATGCTACCAAACAATGAAGAATTTTGTGTGGACAGCAAACTACAGCAGTTGGGGAAGCTGCCTAAGTGTTATAGGGACATTGCTAGGGTGAGGACAGCACCTAGGCATGACTTTAAGTTCACAAAATGGCAGCTAAATGTGGCTGAAACAGTAAGGACAGCAGCCTACACTAAGGGTGTAGTTATCCTAAGCACTTAGAACAGTTATGGGTTTGATGGCAGCACTATGACACTGTATAGATTGACTTACTCCACTAAATGCGTGCAGGAAATGCTTGGGCAGCAACGAAAACAGTGAAATAAATTTATCTAGGCGATGATATGCATGCAAATTTTTAGGACTAATGCTTGGCTAGACCCTAGGATGTTTTTCTAGTACATGTCATGCATGCATACCATGCTCTGATACCAAATATGATGTGAAACATATGTGAATGGAGGGTGGATTAGGAACTTGCACGCTTGATCTAGAGAATAATATTATTTAAAAGCTTTACGCAATAAAATGACGAGATAAAACAAGAGAGCGGTGTCATAAGTTTAGGCTAAGTCACATATATAAAAGTTAAAACCACAAAAGTAATCAATTACTCTGAACATTGCATGCAAGATAGGTTTCAACAAGAAATCCCTAAGCTAACAATAAGACTAGTCACTACAAGATGATCCCTCACTCAACTCTTCCAACTTCTAAGCTTTAGCAGAGAGTATGACATGAACCTTCAGAAAAGCGACTAAGAGATTAAAGATTTGGAGGAGAGTTTACCCAAATACTCAGAGAATACGAAGCTTCCGGTTTGATCCCCAAAGCACTGGAGGAAGAGTAAGCAGCGATGTCAGGATTCGGGAACCTTGAGGAGGGCGATCATTGATTTCTTGGACAGCAGGGCAGCAAGAGTAGGCCACCAAACTGAGTGGGCAGCAATTGGGAACATGTAGATAGCAGCAAGTGATGGTGGGAAACCTCTTTTGGCCCTCAAAGACTTCCCACAACAGTCCAAACAGCAATCTGGGCAGTGGGACAATAATTTGCTACGTCGGAGGAGTCTTGGACAGCACCAATGACCCATGGGGAAAAGCCTGGCAGCAGGATTGGCTGGCTGTAGCTCTGGGACAGCACAAATGGCCTTTCGGGAAAAGCATGGCAGCGGATTGGCCTGCTGTAACTCTTGGACAGCCACCAGAAATCTCCCAAAGAGAAGGGAGGTGGGGGCTCGGGAGTGAGGAGGTGGAGAATGGGGCGGCTAGGGCTAGGTTAGGATTTGGCGCAATTATTAGAAATCTGAAATTAATTTCAGATTAAGTAAAATTGGCGGGATGAATATGAATTGGAATCCAAATTCTAATTGTGAGAATTATAGTGGATGAGAGGGAATTTAGGGGGAACTAAATGGGGAGCAATTAATGCAATAGGAGAGAGAAAACCCCAATGAAGGAGCCGGCCATATAGAGAGAGGAAAGAGGGAGGGCCGGAGAACCAGGGAGTCCGGTGTGGTTGGGAGAAACAGGGGCTTGAGGTGGTGGAGTTTGGGAGAGAATTTGGGGGGGAAGGATGGCCGGTGGTGGAAACTATGGAAGAAGACGGGTGGGGAGAGAATTCGATGCAAGAAGAAAAATAAAAGAAAAAGAAAGATAAGAGAACCGCGAACCTTGGAATCCACCAAGATTGACGGTTACCGCTTTTGCCCCACTTGGGCCTCTCCTCTCACGAACTCACTAATAGATCATCCAAATAGAGAAAATTTAGAACTCACAAAGAGATCCATAAGCACAAGTTTGAAAATTTCATATTAATCATCTTCTAGTAAAATGCCTGAGGCCTCCTATGAATAGGCTAAAATGAAACAAAAATCTAAAAGACATAAATGCCCTCGGGGCTACAATATCAAATGACCACCCCTAGGGGTAAAATGGGAAAATAGGAAAACAAAATAAACTAGTTCATAAGAGACAAAAGAAAATAATAAACTCCACATCATAGCCGTCGATCTTCCGATGTCCTCATCAGATCTATTTATAAGTTAGTCAAGCAAAGAAATAAAAGATCAAAAGTATTTTTTTAGAAGATGATATTTAACATATGTGAATGGAATATTTTGATAAACTGTTCAATGAATGATGTGAGAATGCAATTTAGTTTAGTGACCATAGATTAGTGTAGAATTTAGTTAAATCCATCTTCTTTTGGTCTAAATGCAATGCTTTTGTTTAATTCATAGATTGCTTTTCACGGGATAGATATTATTAGAGAAACTGTCATGCTTGATGGAAGTGAAGCATCTGCAAGAATTGAGGCAAAATCTTTATTAGGATCAGAAAAGCTTGTTCCTTCTGCTTCTCTAACTAAGGTAATGCCATTCTTGAATTCATACGAATGTTTGTTTTTAGCAATCTTCTACATTGTAGTGATA
Organism: Dendrobium huoshanense; assembly: GCA_016618105.1. Classification (NCBI taxonomy): domain Eukaryota; kingdom Viridiplantae; phylum Streptophyta; class Magnoliopsida; order Asparagales; family Orchidaceae; genus Dendrobium; species Dendrobium huoshanense. Next base: position 45,441,170 of record CM028343.1, on the reverse strand, counting down.
ACAACATTATTTGCAGATAAAAACATCATATCGACCTGTAGACTCTAATGTTAGTGTACTTACTCCTAACCGTGATAAGCTGCCTTCAGGAAAACAGATTCTTGGCCTTACTTTAACGTGAGTTCTCATTTTGCTGTTTTTTTTAAGAAATAGGATATAAGTACATAAATACTAATCTGTCCAGTTATATGCTGTAGTTACAAGTTCAAGTTGGATGAAGGAGCTGAAATAAAGCCACGCGTCCCTCTTCTAAACAACCGCATTTATGATACCAAATTTGAATCTCAGTTTTATACTATTTCAGACTCTAATAAGGTTGGTTTCAGTTTCTTATTTTTGTGCATATGAATTTGTATGTTTGTGTTTTGTTCAAGTTGTTCATGTTTTTTTTTATTGATAATTTTTCTTCAATCCTTACGTTCTATTAGTTAGATTTTTGTAACAACTTTGTGCTATATTTGCTAGGCTATCATATCTATTTGTTATATGATCTTGCAAATCTTGATATTTATTTGCTGACGTTGGTATATGGTGCTGACAAGTCAAAACTTTATAATTCATTCAAAAGCTTCAATGATATATATATGAGTTTTGTGCTTTTTTCTTGTCTCTTTTATAGCGCATATATGCATTTGGCGATGTCTACCCAAAGTATGTGAAGATTCCTAAAGGAGAGTACACACTGCAATTTTATACAAGGTAATATTGATTATCATGCTGCATCACACAGTTCATTTATGACCCGTAAATGCCAGTTATACTATGAGAAAACCATATTTTTCTTTTTAATTATATTAAATTTAAGGTGGAATGAGAACGGATATCATCTGTCAAGCAGTTGATTAGGTTCCACATTGGTTATTTTGATACTTCAGTTGTTAGAAGGCTGAAAATTTATACAACTGGCATTGGCACAATGCCAAGGTGCTTTCTATGTGAGAGAAATGGGCCAGGAGTCTTCTTGACTTCTCAAATGTTCCTGCCATTATAATCGTTCAAACTACCTTTTAAATCACTTTCATTGGTACCCATTGATGGCTCTGTAGAAGTGAAGAAATTTTGTACATTTGTCTTTACTAAATGCCTTTTAGACAATTTACCATTAATTTCTATGTAATATCTGAAACATGTACATAGGCTATATTTAAAACCATGAACCTTGTATCATTGCTGTTGGTTGTGAATCCCACCAACAAGAGGAAAGGGAGATCCTTTCCTCTTATAAAAAATATATATAAACGTGATAAAATTGTTCTTCTAATGTTGTCATGGGTGGTGGCGGAGCACTTTTGACTTTGTAAGTTCATTTGGATTATTTCTTTGGTAGATCTTTATCAAGTTATGAATCACGGAGATTTTTGAAGTTTAATTCCCATGATTGAATGTAGATAAGATAAATCGAACATGCCCTTAACCCTGTTCTGAGGTTTGGGCTTAGTCTGTCCATTCTGATGAAACATTGTCTGCAAGGTTGACCACTTAACCTACCTGATTAATCTTTCTCTTTTTATCAACGAGTGAACATTTAGCTAGTTTCTTTGTAATTTGTTTGATGGTAATTCCATTTAGCTCTAAATTTGTCATATCTTCGAACAATTTAGAGTGATAACGCTGTATTTTGTTTTTCCTTTTTTTATTCCAAGAAAAAACAACAAAAATCATTTGATAGCTTTATGTGTACTAAGCTGAAGAAAATAACTTTTGGGGCATGTAATTGATGAATTATATTCGGTGTTTCTGATTATTTTCTTTTAAGCTTTCCTTATGCCCTTCTTGTGTGTTTGGCTGAAATCTTAATCCAAGTACCTTCACTTTTTTTAGGCATGAAAATGTTCAACTATTGGAGAAAATGAAACAGCTTGTTCTGTTTTTAGAAAGGAGGCTGGATAAAAAGGTAAAAGGCAATTTAAGTGGTTGATCTTTTATTTCTTTTCTATAAATTATCGAAGTCAACAAGTAATGCTTTTCCATTTTTCCCAGGAAAAACTAAGAAGTGTTACTTTTCTTGAGGCAATGATTATAGTATCATGGTAGTTGACTGAGGTTGTTCTAGAGTAGGAATCTTGTTATGAATACAAATTTTGGTGATAATCCATGGATATCGTTACTAGAAATTTATGGTGCATTGGGGATATCTTTAAGCAGAATAAAAAGAAAAATCAAGCATAAATACAACCATGTATACTATTCATGAGTTATTTATTTATTTATACATATTATGAATGAGCTGATTATCTGATATGGAACGAATCATAGAGGCTTTAGCCTTCAGATTAATGACCACACAATTAGTAACATATGTAGGTGTTTACATGCTTTCAAAACAAAATATAATTCGATTGATAGGGCTGCACTACTTCATGGACGTTGGGAACTTTTAAGGATTTCTACAAACTAACATAAAATCAAGCCAAACTTGCATTGTAGATGTATACATGTATCATTATGAAATTTTTTTATCAATGCACTTGCACTTTGTGCAAATGCCATACACTATTATTTATAAGTGGATACAAAGTTCTAGACACAAAATAGAAGGAAGCATTTGCTACAAGTAATTTTTACCCACAATTACCATCAAGCCATCACATTTTCTTATTTTGGCCAAAGCAATTGATTATGATAATATGGGGTTTCCATAAAACAATGTAAAGCGGCAACAACAATATCAAGCCTTTATTTCACTATGTGGGGTCCGCTACATAAATCTTTTTTTCTCCATTGTGTCCTGTTAAGAGTTAAATTCTCATTTAAATCTAATAAAAAATGTTATATCTAATATTTTCTAACCAAATTTTTTTAGGTCTACCTCTACCTTTCTTAACATAAGCCAAATCCAATACATATACTTTCCTAACCGGGTCATCGAAAGGCCACTGTTTTATGTGACCAAACCATCTAAGACAAATCTCTCTAATCTCATCTTCCACAGGAGCTATTCCAAACTTTTTACGTATATGCTCATTTTTATATCCTATCTCTAAGAGTAAAGCTACTTATCCACCTGAGCATCCTCATCTCTGCTGCACTTAACTTCATATTATGCTTCTCTTTTAATGGCTAACATTCTACACCATAAAGCATTATAGGTCTCACCACCATCTTATAGAATTTTCCCTCAAGTTTGAGGGGGACTTTTCTATCACACAACAAGCCAGATGCATTCATCCACTTCAGCCATCCATCTTGAATTCTACTAATAATATCCCCAAGATATCTAAAACGTGTACTCTTATTAATGACTTGATCGCCTAAAGTCAAAATCCCCACACTAGATCTATTACTACTAAAATTACACTCTATATATTCGGTTTTAGATCTACTTAAACGAAAACCTTTAGGTTCTAAGGTTGACCTCCATAATTTAAGTTTACCTTCAACTCCCACTCTAGTCTTATCAACAAGAAGAATATCATCTGCAAAAAGCGTACATCTGGATACAATTTCTTGCAAATGTCTACTAAGAACATCCATGTTTAAAGCAAAAAGATTTGGGCTTAAAGATGATCCTTGATGTAATCCAACAGAAATAGGAAAGTACTTGGTCAAACCACCTTGTGCTTGAACACAAGTAATAGCTTATGCATACATATCTTTAATGACTTGAATATAAGTATTATTAAACCATTTCTTTTCTAGAACTCTCAATAGAACTTCTCTTTGAACTTTATCATATGTTTTCTCTAAATTAGTGAATATCATAAGAAGATCCTCCTTATTCTCTCTATACTTGTCCGTCAAACCACTTAATATACATACAACTTCCATAGTAGACCTACCCGGTTTGAATCCAAATTGATTTTGAGAAACACTAGTGTCACGTCGTTACCAATGCTCCATTACTCTCTCCCATAGTTTTAAAGCATGTGAAAAAAATCGTGAACTCCAAAAATATCCATATATTTCATTGCCTAATATAGTTCTGATAAATACCGTTCCTTTGTTGTGATTTTCATATTAATGTCCTTGTAAATATGATTACTCTATAATCACAGTGGTAAATCGTCAATTAGAGTTACCCACTGTAAGCCTTTTATCCTCCTTGCCAATCTCCTTCTTTGTGATTAATGATTGACATCCATTCAAAGTATCACGACCCGGCCCGGCTAGCTCGTCAATAACGGAGCGGGAACAGTCGATCGTACGGAAGAGCATATAAGCATAATACATAACATACTTTCATTTAAAACTTAAGGTCAGAACATAAATATCATCCCAAAATATATAAAAGAGCCACTAAACAACATCAAACCGAAATTGTTTCAAATTATTCAACACATACAATTGCTAAAACTTTTTAATCCATCAACATTACATAAACTCCACTTACTGTTCATTACACAGATACAAACTCAACTCACAAACTTCACAGAATTTAATTCAAGACTCAAACTTAAATCATAAAATGGAACCTTTCATCCAAAGGTCTCCTATGACGATACATATAAGGTCGTCGAGCAGCCATCACTTATCTCCTGAAAAATATTTCTAAAAATAGGAATGAGACAACGCTCAGCAGGTGAAAAACTTTTATCTCAAATTTATGAAATATTTTCTCTTATCTTTCTTAAATATGTCATTAAGCATGAAATAATAAAAGAACAGTGTAAACATTGATACTTGAATGTATAAAACAATTTCAATAATCATTCCTTAGACTTTTTTTTTCATATCATTATTTATTTTCTTTTCCATAAACATTTCATATTTCCTTAAATACATAATTTTCATAGTCATAAAATATAAATCACCAGTCCCGGAAGTGCCTAATTTTGTACTGATCAGGTACACAGTCAATTGTTTGGCCATTTTTTTTACCATAAGCTCTACGAGCCTCCTTTACCATTGGCTCTACGAGCCACCTTTACCATTTTTGATACTTCTGGATCAACATGCACATGCACTTTAATATAATACTTTCAAAAAAGGGGGGGGGGGGTTTGAAAATTTATCAATGTCTCATATGATTTTCTCTAAGTTATCAGTTAAAAGAAAAATTTGCTTCTCTTATCATTTGCTTAATTTGAACAGTTTAAAATAATGTAACATGAATTAAACAAAAATTGAAGAACTATCAGTCATAATAAAGAAGATCAGGAATATAAATTTGCAACAATTTTAAAAGTGCAGAATTATTTAATTAACATTTCATAAATTCAATTTAAATGCAAATCACCTACCTTGCAAGCAGTGAATAAATACCATAATGTTGAACGACGCCGTCAACCACTTGCCTTCACCTTAATCCACACCTAAAAGATATTTAAAATCTAACTAAGCATACATCGCGACCACAACCAATAATTAACATAATTTATTTTTATTTTCATAATTAGTAAAATGCCTAAATTTTGGAAACCCTAAATTCTTAAATTCCCTCAAATCAATATGCCAAAATTTTCCTTAAACCTAATTTAATAATTTTCTTAATTATTTTCGGATTTCTTTAATTAAAAAATTAAAGAAAAAGCAAATCTTTACGAAAACTCATAATTTTGATTTAGAAACATTCCTAAGACCTATAAAAATCACTATTGTAAGAGCACCTTAAGAAATTAGGTTTTGCGTAAAAAGCCCTAATTTTTCTTTCTCCAAAAATTTCCTTAAATCTCTTCATTTTCATTGCTAAAACATTCCTCTAATCCTCTCTTAAAGTTTTCGTAAAGAAATTACAAAAGAAAATCGAAATTTGGAAAAACCCTAGATTTTTCGATCTCAAATAACTTGAGATTTAGGAAGTATCGTTCTAAAATAATCGTACCTGAGTGTTCCTCTCATCGTCCTCTTCGAATTGACCTAAAACTTTTGCCGGAAGATCGCCGCCGGAAAGCCCTCGCGAAAGCCACGTCGTCCGCCCGTCCGTGCGTCCTCCCGTTCGGTCCGCTCGTTTACGTGAAATGAGAAGGGGGAGGGGTTCGGTTTGCTCTTTTAGGGAGAATAGGATTTGGTAAAAGTCAGTTATACCCTCACTTGAATAATTTTGGTTTAAGAAATTCTTGGGGGCAAAGTTGGCATTTAGAGACTTTGATTAATTTTAATTCCTAAAATAGACAAAATTAGGTATTGGTTATATATATCAAAACGATCATAATTTCGCGTAGGATTTTTTAAAATTATTTCCGTTGAATTCGTTAACATTTAAAATCTCACGTAAATCTCGTCGCGGCGCTTTGAAAAGCGTGCGACGCCCTAAAATAGTATTTTCAGGTTTTACACAAAGTCCCTTGCCTCTTTTAGATTATGCAATTAGGAACATTTTTTGTAATTGAATGTGGGAATTTTCTTTCAATTATTTTGTATCTGAATTATATTTGCTTGAGTGATTGTGTCCTCTTTCTCTCTCTCTCTCTCTCTCTCTCTCTCTCTCTCTCTCTCTTAAGCTATACTCTGATAAGTGCATAACAGCCATAATATTGCTCTCTCCATATCACCACTTGCTTCTGATTCAAGTGCAGCTAATCTTTTGCTCGGTAGCCTACCCATCCCTATTGCTCTCCAACTGCCAAGGCTGCTCCATCGTCCATCAAACCTTGGTCCCTATATACTTACACGGTCATTTAAGCTGTATTTAAGAAGTAGAAAATATTTCAATGTATAAGTCATATTCTCTGGATTTTAACTTCTTCTTTACTTCTATATATCTTCCAGTAATGTATCTCTAAGTGCAATAACAGATCTCAAGCTCATGGTATCAGAGCGCCGTCAAGCTTAACAACTACAAATGCTTTCTTTCAACTCATGGCAGAGTCATCCAGCATTTCAACTCATTTCCAAACCTAGTTACCAACATGACTGAAACTCCTATAACCCTCTCCCTTATATTTCTAATGTCTAATCTCAAATCCATAGTTCACAGTCTACTCAACACTAATAATTATTCAAGTTGGAGGCTTCAAATTATGAAGGTGTTTTTTGCCAACCATTTTGTCGGGTTTCTTAGTGGAACAATGGTATGCCCTCCCAAAAAAATTCTCTCACCCACCGACAAAATTTTTCCTAACCCTCCTACTGAACTTGGCAATTTCTCGATCAAAACCTGCCCACTACCCTCTCTAGACCATCTCACCAACCATTCTTTCCTTTATATTGAATCTTCACTCTTGTCACGAAATTTGATAGACATTAGAGAAGTGATTACAACCCACTAAGAAATCAGGAGTTATCTAACCCAAAAATAAACTCCATAGTGTTTCTAGTAAGAGTTGGTTGCCCAATCTGCCACTCATCCCACTACTATATCTTACTCTCAAGCTTCCAAACATCCTAAGGGGCAACAGGACATGTCCACAAAATTCGTTGTTTTGCAACATCAAGGTACTTGGTCACTTGTTCCCCCTCTCTCTAATGAGTCAATCCTGGGATGTCGCAGGACATACAAAACTAAACTCAATCTTGATGGTTCCATTGGCCGCTATAGGGCTCATTTTGTTGCTCAAGGCTTCAAACAATATTATGTAGATGATTATTTAGAAACTTTCAGTCTGGTAGCTAAGTTGCAGACCATTAGCATCCTTCTTACAGTTTCTTTAAATCATGATTGGCCGGTTCATCAACTTGACATCTCTAATGCCTTCCTACATGGCACTCTTCCAAAAATCATTTATATGCCTTGATCGACTAGCTTCATTGATCGTAATCATTCTTGTCATGTCTGCTGACTTCACAAAGCTATTTATGGTCTTAAACAGACACCCTAATAATGGTTCCTCACATTTTCTAACTTTCTCTTTAGCCATGGCTTCCATTACATCAAATATGACCCTTCCCTTTTCATTTATTCCAATAACAAGACCCACATTGTTCTTCTCCTCCACGTGATGACATCCTCTTCTCCGGTAACAACCCTCACACATCTTCACCCTTATTATAGCTCTCTAATAAAAATACTCCCTCAAAAATCTCAGCCCAGTTTCTTTCTTCCTTGGCATCCAGGTGACCTCCACACCACATTCATACTTTCTTCACCAAGCCCAATTCACCAAAGAGATCCTTCACAATTTCAACTTTGCAAATTGCTAACGTGCTCCATAAGCTGTCATCGTCAAGACCTCTCTATGAAGGTTGACAATGACGAACCATTCCTAAGTCCTATAAATTATCAAATAGCTGGCTCTCGACAATACCTCATCATCACTAGACAAGACATTGCCTTTGTTATTAATCTACTTTATCAATCAATGCACTAGACTCTCAACCAAAAATTTCAACAAATGAAACAATTACTTCATTACATCAAAGGTACAATTCATCTTGGATTACCAATCACTCATGGCGATCTTACTGTTCACTCCTACTCTGATTCGAACTAGGCTTTTGATCCTTCTGACCGCAAATACATTGTCTGTTAAACACCTTGCTATCCTGGAGTGTTAAGAAATAACCCATAGTAGCAAAATCTTCCACAGAAGGTAAGTACAGGGCCCTAGCAGCCGTTGTATCTGATATTGTCTCGCTTCGTCGCCTGTTAGTTGATTTTCACATCTTCTCCTTTGCTGCCATTACTCTCCATTGCGACAACATATCTGGATTAGCCTTGGTGAATAACCCCATGTTTTATGCTCGCACCAAACCTATCGAAATAGATTATTACTTTATTCGCGACAGGATTCCATCCCTAGAGATTATTGACTCTAAAGACCAACCTGTAGATATACTCACGAAGTCACTCTCTCCATCACGGTTTCAGCTGATGTGCAGCAAATTAAGTCTCCAGTTCTTGGACACTTAATTGAGGGTTGGTGATAAGCTATACTCTAATAAGTGTGCAGCCATCACAATATTACTCTCTTCATATCACCACATTCTTCTGATTCAAGTGGAGTTCTTTGTCTGCTAGGCAGCCAACCCGTCACTGCTGATCTCCAACAGCCAAGGCCGCTCCATCATCTATTGGGAACCTTTTCTGCAAACTAATTTTATATATATATATATATATATATATATATATATATATATGCTCATCTAAGCTGTTTTTAAGCAGTAGAAAATATTTCAATATGCAGGTCTTCTTCTCCAGATTTCATCTTCCTTCTATTTATCCGCCTATAATGTATCTCTAACTGTATTTACAGGACTCAAGCTAACAACTTTACTGTGTTTACAGGACTCAAGCTAACAACTTTTACAGAATTATTAATTAGATGTGTGGGCATATTACTGTGAGCGGATCACTGAATGACACGGATTCTGATGCTAATCTTGAATGCAGGAGCACATTCATTTGAGCTTTTTTTCTCAGCCTGATGGTCATTTTATTGGAAATGGCACTTTTAAATCCTCGGTTTTAGTTCCTGGGTACAGTTTACTTAGTTTCTTTTTGAGAGCAGTGTTTTAATATAATCCTTTCATTCTCTTTTAATTCTTATAATTTTCCAGCGGAGCAGAAGCATTCTACGTTGGCGCACCTTCTAGAGAGAAACTTCCAAAGGTTTTACTGCTTATGAGTTTGGACTGGATTTTTTATTGTCCCTGATAAATTGGTGCTATTCAGTTTGATTAAATGTATTTATATTTTGCTTACTGTGTTTGCAATAATTTAAAAACCTTACAGAGCTCGTCAACTGGATCTGTGTTACTTGGATCAATTTCCTATGGAACTGTTTCTTTTGGAAGCAGCAAAGATGAACAAAAAAATCGACAATCACCGGTGTCTTATCAAATATCTTATTTAATTCCAACAGTCAAGGTAATACTAAGTTCTTGCCTTATGAATTTTCTATGAACTTTCGTTAACTGAAGCAGTTCCGTTTTTTATGTTAAATTATAAAACTTACGTGGGTGCTAAGAGCTCACAACTGAAGTATTTTTGAAGGTCTGTATGTTAACTAGATAGATTGACTTGTTATATGTAAAAAAATTCTTCCTTGCAGGTTGATGATGACAAAGGGAAGGAGATCCCTATTTCTGCTAAAAGTATCACTGAGCGTCTGAAAGATGAGGTGTATAAAATTCTATTTGATGCTTGATGCGCTTGTTTTATTACTTTATAATAGTTCTATACATATTTAATTATGATCATAACTGTTCTTGTGCATTTTATATATATTGCTACCTTAAGGGAAAGTTCAGTCGTTTATTTATGTTTTCTGCCTAATTCCCTTAGCATTATTAATTTGGACATAAATTATGAATTTTTTTTCATAAATATTTGAGTTAGCTTATTCAAATTATTTTTGTTTTTCTTGAAGTTTTTTAGCAATTTGTTGGTAGTTTCTTAGTATTTTGTTGTTCATTCCATTTGTAAATTTGAGAGGCAATCTGAATCCAACAAGAGAGTTTTAAAGCATCCCTTCAATATACTGATTGATTACAAAAACTATTTAAAATGGTCACAAATAGTTTGCATGTTTTTGAAGGGAAGAGGAAAATTGGGACATTTATTTCATTGAACTTGAGCAACGTGATATCATCTTAAAAGTTTGAAATGAACATGATTCTTTGATGATGTGCTAGTTATGGAACTCTTATGATTCTTGAGATAAGTCTTAGACACATGTTCTTCCCTTCAACAAAGGAAATATGAGATATGATAAATCAAATGTATTCCAAATTTTGTGATGCCACACAGATCTATGAAGTCAAGGCCAAGATCTCACCATAGAGTGAGAAGGACGATCCCTTATAGAATATTCAAACTTTTTGCAAATCTTGTAGTAAAAGATGGATCATTATCAATGTAACCAAGTTCTTTGCAACAAATATATGGCTTTTCTTAAAATGATTGTTGGAAAAGACTAAATATATGATTTTTTTTGTTGGATTAATTATTTAGTTCAATGTTATAAGAGTGTAAATTTGCCAAAAAAGTGTCACTAAATGAAATCATTTCTATTATCTGAATTGAAGAATGAAGAAGGGCAGTCATAAGGAAGATAGTTATGTTGACCCCAATACCAACTCTTGTGTCGAGTGAGCTATACACGAGAAAACGACTGTCAAAGGAGTGTAATGTTGCACGAAAGTCATCTAAAACACATCAACCAAAAATCAAAATTATTGAAATTACGTTCTTTTGCGAAGCAGACAACGGTTGGGGTGTTTGGGGTAGCAGAAACAATTTTGATTGACATCCATATTGACCAAGGTTGTTGATCGGCGAAAATGTGTGAATGATGATGACATGACAAGTTGATCAGGGCATGAATAAATATTATTATTAATTAAAAGTTAATTTATATTAATTTTATGTTTAAAATAAAAAAAATAAAGAAAAGAAATTTCTTAAATCTTAGCCTAACCCTAATTTTCCCTCCACTTAAATACCTAGACTACCCCTCATATCCCATTCACTCACACCCAACTAGCACTAACACTCCACTCATGTAACTCCCTCTCTCTCTAATGATCTCTCACGCATGCACCCTTCTGCCTCTCTCGGTCTTTCTCTCACTCGTGTGTAGACCTGATGCTAGTCACCTTCCCATCACTCTCTAGCTCGCCAGCCAGCCTCCTGTTGCTAGCCAGCCTTAGCTTCCATCGACTACCAAAATCGCCACCTCCTCCCACCTCTTATTTCTTCTTCCCTTGTTATTTCTTCTTCTTCTTAGTCTCTTCTTTTTCTTCTTCCCTTACTCACTTCATCTTCTTCCTCTACATTATCTTCTTCCACTAAACTCTAACCTCAGCCCACTTCTTTCTCTCCCTCTAAAATCTGAGAGTGGGAAAGTGATTTTCTCTCTCAAACACCTCACATCTTCCTAGAACCCTCACACCACCTCCATAAAAAAGCCCCCACAATTTCCCTAGAACTAGAGAGAGAAAGTCATTTCTCTCTCTAAAATCAAAGAGAGAGCCTATTTCTTCTCTCTATAAACACTTCCCACAAAAACCCTAGCCTTTCCCTCTCTACTCTCTCTCATAAAAAATCTCTCTTTCCCGCACTTTCTATATCTAGCCTCCATCCACCGCTAAAAATAAATATTACTTATTCTTCATGCATCACCGTCATTTCGTCGTCGCCAACACCATCAACACCTCCACTGCCTCCATCGCCATGCATCTTGAGGTATAACTGATGTAGGCAAGGGGGGGGTCAAATCAAACTCAAAATTTTATGACCCTTGATCTTCTTGTTGCTTGATGGTTTCATATGGGCCTTGGCTGATTTTGGTTTTAAGTTAGTTGTTGAAACTTTAGTTGTGCCAAGCTCATTAATTTCTAGTAAAGAAATAGCTCATTATGAGCTGATGTCTTATTATAAAATTTAAGGTTGGAAAAAGATTTGGTGAGTGGACTTGTCCTTTCACATTCCCCTTAAAAAAACTGTGTGGCAGCTGACCTTTTTCTCCTCTGGTTATGCCTCTCACGGCTGCTGATGCTTCGGGTTTGGCATGCCTCTTTGGGAGCTGTTTTTCTGCCTTGGCATTCCCTCTGTTGACCGAGCTTTATGAAGCCGCCTGGTTCCCTGTGCTGATTCCTCGGCATGCTGGTTCCGTGGCTTTGTTTTGGCTGCTGCCGCCTGGTTTCCTGTGTTGGTTCATCGGCTGTGATGTTTCTGGATTGAACCATGGCTTTGTTCTCTGGATTGTTTTATTGCTGCCTCTTGGGCTTCAGCGGGAATGAAGTTTGGCTCTTGGAAACTTGGGATCTATGGCTGTTATGCTCCCCCTCTTTGGCCTATAAATATGAAGTATTTTGTAAAGAGATGTAGAGAGAATGTAAGTGATTTTTGGAGACAAAACCTGAGGGTTTTCTTGGATAGCTTGCGAGCTATGCCACTTCTTCCTCTCCTCTTCTATGGAAATCCTGCGGGCTCTTTCCCTCTTCTTCTTGGCTCCTAATCTCTTTCTTCTCGCCGCATGTATCCACCCCACATGTATCTTTCGTCTCTAAGTAAAGAAATTTTAGGGTGTCGTCTCGTTTAAGTCTTTATTTCTTAAGTTTGTAAGTCCTTTTCTAAGTGTCGTTTGTAAGCATCTTGTAAGAGTCTTTATGATATAAAAAGTTGTTTTTGTCTAATTCGTTTAGTTTTTGTGAGATCTTGTAATATTCTATTATCTAGGAAGAGTATCTTTTGTTAGCAAAAATTTGGGGCCCTCTCCCAAATTTTTGCTTGCATCAATTTGGTATCAGAGCAAAAATTTGGGGCCCTCTCCCAAATTTTTGCTTGCATCAATTTGGTATGAATGTAAGTGATTTTTGGAGACAAAACCTGAGGGTTTTCTTGGATAGCTTGCGAGCTATGCCACTTCTTCCTCTCCTCTTCTATGGAAATCCTGCGGGCTCTTTCCCTCTTCTTCTTGGCTCCTAATCTCTTTCTTCTCGCCGCATGTATCCACCCCACATGTATCTTTCGTCTCTAAGTAAAGAAATTTTAGGGTGTCGTCTCGTTTAAGTCTTTATTTCTTAAGTTTGTAAGTCCTTTTCTAAGTGTTGTTTGTAAGCATCTTGTAAGAGTCTTTATGATATAAAAAGTTGTTTTTGTCTAATTCGTTTAGTTTTTGTGAGATCTTGTAATATTCTATTATCTAGGAAGAGTATCTTTTGTTAGCAAAAATTTGGGGCCCTCTCCCAAATTTTTGCTTGCATCAATTTGGTATCAGAGCAAGTTTAGGTAGTCCTAGGTTTTGTTTTTGTTTGTCAAATTTGAGTCTTGTGAGTTTGTCAAGTCAAGTCTTGTTATAAGTTTTGAGTCTATTAAGTCTAAGTTTAGATTGAATTTTTTTTGGGTCTTTTTGAGTCAGTCTTCGCCTCCTCGGAAGAAAACAAAAGCCAACTCATCGGGAGATGAGTTCTTCAAGTAGGGGAGTTTGATGTAGGCAAGGGGGGGGGTCAAATTAAACTCAAAATTTTATGACCCTTGATCTTCTTGTTGCTTGATGGTTTCATATGGGCCTTGGCTGATTTTGGTTTTAAGTTAGTTGTTGAAACTTTAGTTGTGCCAAGCTCATTAATTTCTAGTAAAGAAATAGCTCATTATGAGCTGATGTCTTATTATAAAATTTAAGGTTGGAAAAAGATTTGGTGAGTGGACTTGTCCTTTCACATTCCCCTTAAAAAAACTGTGTGGCAGCTGACCTTTTTCTCCTCTGGTTATGCCTCTCACGGCTGCTGATGCTTCGGGTTTGGCATGCCTCTTTGGGAGCTGTTTTTCTGCCTTGGCATTCCCTCTGTTGACCGAGCTTTATGAAGCCGCCTGGTTCCCTGTGCTGATTCCTCGGCATGCTGGTTCCGTGGCTTTGTTTTGGCTGCTGCCGCCTGGTTTCCTGTGTTGGTTCATCGGCTGTGATGTTTCTGGATTGAACCATGGCTTTGTTCTCTGGATTGTTTTATTGCTGCCTCTTGGGCTTCAGCGGGAATGAAGTTTGGCTCTTGGAAACTTGGGATCTATGGCTGTTATGCTCCCCCTCTTTGGCCTATAAATATGAAGTATTTTGTAAAGAGATGTAGAGAGAATGTAAGTGATTTTTGGAGACAAAACCTGAGGGTTTTCTTGGATAGCTTGCGAGCTATGCCACTTCTTCCTCTCCTCTTCTATGGAAATCCTGCGGGCTCTTTCCCTCTTCTTCTTGGCTCCTAATCTCTTTCTTCTCGCCGCATGTATCCACCCCACATGTATCTTTCGTCTCTAAGTAAAGAAATTTTAGGGTGTCGTCTCGTTTAAGTCTTTATTTCTTAAGTTTGTAAGTCCTTTTCTAAGTGTCGTTTGTAAGCATCTTGTAAGAGTCTTTATGATATAAAAAGTTGTTTTTGTCTAATTCGTTTAGTTTTTGTGAGATCTTGTAATATTCTATTATCTAGGAAGAGTATCTTTTGTTAGCAAAAATTTGGGGCCCTCTCCCAAATTTTTGCTTGCATCAATAACCCCGCCCTAACACTAGTTTTTATTTTATAAATTGTAGAAGTCCTAAATGTGATGCCTGTGGCGTGATGAGCAAAACTCATGCATGCTTTTTTTTAGTTGATTGGCCAAACTTATAGGCGACACGCATGATGTGCCTAGCGAAACTTGTGTACGTTTTTCTTAGCATAGTGAAGTGAAATCATAAGTACTTGTAACTACCTTTTTTGGTGGCGGTAAAATACAACAATGCATGAAATTATAAGTACCCTTAACTGATTTTCATTGTAGGCGGGGAAAAGACTATTATGCATGAGACCATAAGTACCCATGAAAGCTTTTTTTAGCCGGCATGGAAATATTGTATTTTGCATACAGGTATTTGAAGGCAGTTGCATTTCCTTTCTTGGCTTATGAAATTAAAGATTATGGCCACGGTATCACCCGAGACCAACCATGCATGCTTTTCTTGGCGGGGGGGGGGGGGGGGGGGCAAATTATGAGCCTGAGTTTTGGGCTGCTAATGGGTTATCGGTTTGGGCTTAGCTGTTGGGTTTTTGCTGTGTTTTTTGGGAGTTGCTTTGCTCTAGCTCATTAATGCTGAGCTGCTTCTTTTTCAGCTCATAAATTGATGTTATTTAGGTTCATTCGCCCCCTCTGCTGGCCTTTCAGTTCCTTCGCCTGGCTCCCCTTTCCGTGGTTGCCTTTCCTCTCCCCATGGCTGCCTGTTTCGGTTCCCTATGGGCGCCTGTTTCGATTCCCTGTGTGGCCCTTCGGCTGCTACTCCTGGACTGCTTGCTGGCCTTTTATTTTCTGTCTTGATTGGTTCGATTGGTGGTATTTTGGGTTGTTTGGCTGCCCCATTTCTCCTATATATATATATATATATATATATATATATATATATATATATATATATATATATATATATATATATATATATATATATATATATATATATATATATATATATATATAATGTTTTGAAGAATAAAAAGGGGGAGATTATGTGATAGTTTTTGGACAGCAAAACCTGCGGATTTCTTCATGGAAAAGCTTGCGACTTGTCCTCTCTTTGGTTTCATCTCGGGCTTCTTATCTCTTTCTTCTCTCCACATGTTTACACCCCATTTATATCTTTCTTCTCAATCAAGGAATGGAAGCAATTTTAGGAGTTTTTATGTTTTAAAAGTTGTATTTGTCGTCCCTATTTTACTATTATTGTTATTTTGTGATGTTTATGTCAAGGAAGTGTTTTTGTTATGCAATCTTAGTTTTCTTGTAAATAATTGATTGCATCATCTTCTTTTAAAAAAAAAATGTTCCAAAGCATTGAAAGGAAGTTGTCTTAACAAGCGTTCGCAGCATAAACAGATTACCTGCTCAGTTTATTGCGTTTAGGAGCCCTAATCAACTTTTACCAAATATTTTCCTCTTCTTAGCACCTCAAACAATCTTATTTCCAGAGCAGTTGGATGAATAGGCAATCAACTATTGCATTCAGTGTTTTGTGGAAATGCAGTGGATGCTATAATGTAATAATGGGATGAATAGTATAATAATTCTATGAAAAATATTTAAAATAAACTTTAGGATAATTTATTTAATAATTAATTCTATATATATAACGTAGTGAATTATATAAAAATATTTTTAATCATTTTTATGATGTGTAAAAATTTATGGATGAAAATTTTAAGTCAATAATGATCATACCTTTGTAAATTTTTAGTATTAAATGTTAGCAATTTTTTAGTAATTTATTAATGATTTTTTAGTATTTTTTTCTGTCAATTTAGTAACTTGTCAGAATGGCCCCTAAATTTTTTAGGCGTGTTCGTTCTATTTCTGAATTTTCCCAGGCACTTGATTTAATCTCTTAACTCATTAAATTTATATCAAAGGCATCTGTTTGGCCTTTCTTTATTTGTTTGGTTTTATCCATCTACAATATTGTGGTGCTGTTTGTAGCAAGCTGAATAGTGCATTTACATAGCAAGAAAATAGGTTGTGTTTTTCCTCACATTTTGTTTATCAATCTAGTTTGTCTTGTCCAGCACTTTTCCCTCCCATCTTAGGGCAATTAGCATGGGAACCTGCTCTTCCGTTCTCATTTTGGGCCCATCAGATCGAAAAACTGAAAATCTAAACAAAGAGAAAGTGATTCTTAGTTCATGATCTGCATCTTGGCACAGGAACATCTTCTTGGTGGAGCTTTGAGCTTTGGATTTGTGGTTACATTTGTCTTTGAGCCAGAAAGAGAGATATTGCTCCAGCGCTGATGATAAATCGGTTCAAATTGAAAAATATGATGCTTAAGAGGAGGAGATTCTGAATTTCTAGGAACAGTAAACAAAGTTAAAGTGAATCGTTCCCTGCAAGAACTCATCAGAGCTTGCTCATGTTGGAGCAAAGCTATTGATTGAATATTAGGGCAACTGGTTACGTATCACAGTTTGTGCAGGTGGTAGAAGATCGGAGCTCTGCCTCTGTTATCCATGCCGATCCTTTTTTTTCTCATATGATTGGTTTGGCAATTGGATCGGTTTCTTGGGAGTATAATCTGGATGAAGGCATTGTTTCACGTTGTGTAGATGTGTTGCTTAATACCGTATTTTCTCAAGAATTTTTTTTTGCGACAAATTATCTTGCAAACATATTGTTATGATTATGAAATTACGAAGAAGATGCTAATGCGATGTAAAACGTTTCTTCAGATTTCATGTATTCGCTTTTTTAAAGCAAATTATCTATAAGAAGCAATCTTAGTTTGATTTTCTGAAAATCGAATTCTTATCTTAACAGGTGAGGGACACTAAGATAAGGTTTCTATCAGGATTGAGAAGAGATACTGAAGAGGAAAGGCTGGAATGGAAAGAATTATGCACTTCACTCAAGGTTGAATTTACATCATAATTTTTTTAAAATTTCTTCTAGTAATCCTTAAATGTCATTCTTGAATGACACTAGTTCTCTTATCTCAAGCATAACATGCGCTCTCGAAAGAAAAGAAAAAAAAAACCTTTCATGCTAATCCTTTTCCTCTTAATAACTAGAACTGTCTGCAGATTATATCTGCTTTAAGTGCCTCAGTAAATAGTCTCTTTCTTAAGTACATGCACTAATTTATGTTTTTGAAATAATAAGTGAGCACTTGTTTTTCATGATCTATATGGTTCCATCTTTTTTCCCTATTTTTATTGTTCCATAATCGTGGTTTTTCTTTGTTCAATTTCACTCTCACATCTGTCCATTTTCTTTAAAATTAGTTTGTTCTTTGGGGCATTAATTTATACATGGCGTATACATGCAGGAGGAGTATCCAAAGTATACTCCATTGCTTGCTAAAATTCTTGAAGGTTTAGTTACTGGAGGTGGTGATGAGGACAAGATTGCACATAAGAAAGAGGTACAGTTGTGAACCTACGTTGCTATTGATTATAAGCTTTTAATCTCCTAGTAAGAGGTGGCGTTATGATTCATTGATTTTGTCTGGATTCAAGCTCAAATTCAATCAATTCTATCTGAATTTGATGAGGATGATAAAGATGGAAGAATGACTAAACAAAAAACATGGAAACTCTTAAATTTTATTTTGCCAATCCTATAAAGAAATCCTTACAAGCAAAAACTAAGCAACAATTGCACTTAAAAAACAAAAAATTAAATTAAGGGCAGAAATTAGACAAAACAACACCAGATTACGACAACTTAATTGACCATAAGCTTCTGTACTCATGGAAATTTCCTAATAAATTTATTGGCTGGTGGATATGATACTCCTCTGCACTTGGGTGTCACTTTTGACCCTTCTGAACCCTTGTTTGGTTCCAATCTGAACCTTTTTGGCGCCTGGAGGGGGCATGAGATTATCCAAGATTAAGTTCTTGATTCTAATAACCTGTAATTGCTCCTATTAGAAGGCTGTTTACGGGAAGATAAATCTGCAGCAATTAACAAAAAAGTGATAACGAATAATTTGATGGCTTCTTGGAATTCCAACTGACCCTTCCTTGGTCCAAGTACACAGTTCTTGCTCAAGAGAATTCCAATACTCCCTTGGTTTATTCCGGCAGTTGAAATCGTGTGTGGTTCTTTCCTGCTGGTACACCATTCCTTCAAGTATTTCCGCAGGGTTGGCAGCTGCCTTTTATTTTCTGTGAAAATAAATTGATACGACAGAAGGAAGCAGAGAGGGGAACAGGCCCAGCTAGCCAGTTCAACAAGAGTCGAACCAGCCCATAGGTTTTGCCGAACCTGGGATAGATCCAGGAGGGATTTTGGGAGAAATCAAGGTAGAGATATTTAGGAAGATTTTAATTAAAATTGAGGAAATTATTTATGGAAAGAGTTCCCATTTGAGTTTAAATCTAAGAGGGAATTAATTAAGGAAAGGAGGCTGATTTGAGGGGGATTTAGGGGGAGCCTATTTAGACTTAATTGCGTTGTTATTTTCATATGTTGCAATTGGTTTCATCTGTTTCTTTTCTTTGAGAGTTTTCTAGTGGCATCTAGGGTTTGTGGGAGAGCCGATCTACCTCTCAAATAGTAGATCAATTGTATCTTGCTTTGTTTTCAAAAAAGAAATCCAAATTCAGCCACTATATTTGTATTCCTGCAGTTTTTTTCTTAGTTTCTTTGCTGTTTTTACTTCCTAGGCGCATCAAATTGGTATCAGAGCAAGATTTTTTTGGAGACATTGGCTGCAAAGGTGGATGCATTGGAAGATGAGATGGAGCACTTCAAATTTGGTGTGGAGAAGTTCTCAACTATGAAAGCAAGGTTTTCAACAATGGAAAACCGATTTGGAGGTTTTGAGGAGATGTTAAGGAAGCTAATGGGGATGCAATTCAAAATACCATCGGTGGTTTTGATTGCTAACACTAATCCAGAATTGATCGAGATTCCCTTGGTTGAATCCAAGGTAAATGAGATCGGACGGAAAGAGTTTGATAATGAGTTTCTTTCATCACGAACCGCCTCCTAATTCTCTGATAAGGGGCCGATTCAGGGTTTTGGATGGCGGGACAACAAGATTTAGGGTTGTCAAAATGGGTCAACGAGTCGGGTTCAGGTCCAACCCGACCTGACCCGGGTCCAAATGAGTCATCCCAAACCTGACCCATTCTTTTCCAACTCGTACCTGATCTGCGCGGGTTGTGGGTTGACCCGACCCAACCCGCAAACCCCTCTTGCAAACTTGTAAAAAGCTTCCCGAGCGGGACGCATGGGCGAGTGCAGCTCAAATCCTTGGGGAGGAAGACAAAGGTGATACCATTTGGAGTGGCTGAAGACCTCTTAAGTCTTATCTTAGCAACGGCGGTGCAAGTTGAAGCCCTCCTACCTCTACATCTAGGCGCAATAGTGGAGGCTCAAGACATCTTCTTCTCTTAGTAGCGGCGGGGCGGTTAAGGCTCAACCGAGGCTGGCGGAGTGGCAGTAGTCTCTAAAATTATCGACACTGGTGAGATTTGAAATCGTCAGTGTAGGTTGAGGGGGTGGTTGTCGCATTATGCTGCAACTAAACCTTCGATGTGGCTCTGTGCTTCTTACTAAACCTTCTTTTTTATTTATTGATCATTCTTCATTAATTAGCTTGCTGAAGGAGACTGAGGGGGTGCTTGTCGCATTATGCTGCTACTAGCTGTAGCTCTAAAAGCTCTCTTGCTGTTACTGTAAGGCGCCTCATCCATCTGAAAAGCTCTATTCCTTCCATGTGAGATATATTCGAAGGTTGCTGAAGAACTGTAGGTATTAATTAGCTTGCTGACGGAGCTACACCCAGGCGCCGTTGGTGGAATTTGACGCCGATATCATAGGTGCAAAGATGACGAAGTGTCGAACCACTCCTGGGATTTGAACAACGAAGCATGGAGGCAAAGATGATGAAGCGTCGAAGCCTTATCAGATTTCAGGTCAAAGTCTGGTTAGCGGGATGACCCGAACCTTACCCGATTTTCAAATGGGTCTAAAATTGCAACCCGAACCCGACTCGTTTGTTAAACGGGTCGACCTGAACCTGGAGTTTTTGTGTCGGGTTATCGGGTCGTGTCAATAATTGGCACCCCTTGGAAGAAGGGAGTTTTATGAAGGAGGTGGAGTGGTCGACTACTATAGGAGGCCTTTTGAGCAAGGGGAATGGACAACCGGAGGAGGAGGTGGACGAACCGAGCCAGGGGGTTTTGGTCATGGGAGGTGGAGAAGGATGTTTTGGAACGCATTGGAGCAATGACCTATCGATTGATGCTACCATTTTTATTAGCATTGCACCAAGTATTTCATGTCTCATAGTTGAGGCGAGCAATAGGAGATCACACGCCATCTTCACTATCCTAGATTTTGACAGAAGATATGGATGTCATTTTGAAACCCCTAGAATTAGAAGTTGTGCGTCGAGGAGAAGCAGAGGCACATGAGGTACTCATCAATTGGAAGGTTTTTCTGGAGTGCAAAATCACATGGGAGCTATATGAGATGATCAGGAGACATTGGCCATCATGTTTATTGTGGTAGTAATGAGAAATGATTATAATATGAGATGTGCGTGAGAGTATAGTAGTTCCTATTGAAATAAATCCTAGGATAATAGAATTAGGTGAATTGGGCTTGTAAAATTGAAGCGTGAAATGCGACTATAAATAGGATGCAAATAGGTGATGTGAAACAAATAGGAAGGAAAGGTTAGACCAAGGTTGGCATGGCTAGTTTTGCAAAACTATTTACATAAATAACAATTTGCATTAACGATTAATGTAGTGCTATAAAAATTTGTATAAATCACAATTAGCATTGATTATGATGATGGTTTTTCTGTTGGGAGAAAGAAGAGGTGAATCTCTATTACCATTCATATCATGAATACATTTTGACTCTAATTTTTACATTTCAATAGGCATGAGCTTCAAACTGTAAAAGAAACCTGTGGTGGTTAATGACTAAAATACTTGTGCCATGGTTCTTCAGTTGCTGCTTGGTAATGGCTTTTTTCTTGGCGTTTAATTTTTCTTTTACTCTGCCAGTCATCAAAGATCCTGGTCTATTCTGAGCCTTATAAAAAAATAAAGAAAATATATAAAGAATCAATGATCATGGTCGCAATGAAATGTGTATTATCTATGGTTTAGAGTTGAAGAGAATTTATTCTTTATTTTGTGCTAGCATTTCTTTTGTTTGGTATTTTTAATGATATAAATGTAGGAGGAAATCAAAAGAAACCACAGGTACCATGCGTTACATATTATAAAATTTTAGTCTCACTTATCCCATTAGTAAGCTATGATGCACAAACACTGCTACGCCGACACAATTACGACACGACACGGACACGGGACACGCCAACTTTTGAAAATATAGGACACAGACATGAGTTGAACACGATATATAATTTTTATTTTTTGAAATAGTGTAAGAAATTGAATAAGCATAATATTAAAAATAATTTGAAAATAATGAGTCATTTAACTTGGATTCATGTTTAAAATGATTGATGTTAGGATGTCGAGGGTTGGGTGTTGATGTCGTGTATCAGACATCGAGAGAGTAGACGACAATGCTAACAAAAGTTAAGCATCAATGTTATGAAGAATTATTGTGCATTCTGCATCAATGTCGAGAGGGCGTCTGTTATTGATGTTGAGTGGGCATTGGTCATCGATATTAAGACGACATCAAACAAGGAAGTGCTATGAAGTTGTGGGTTTAGAAATTGCTACTGCCGAGCATCAATGTCAAGATAGTGTTAAACTTTGATATTGAGGTGGTTTTGAAATGTCTATGTCATAACGGTGTAAAAGGTCGATGTTGAGTTAACGCTGGGCATTGTGTGAAACCGAAGTCGCAAGCTGTCAAGGAGAAATGAAATGAGAATGTTCGATGAATAGGGAATTGAGCACGAGCAATTGATTTGGTGTTTTGAAGAAGAAATAAAAAGTTAATTTTTATTATTTAAATAAATAAAAAATTTAAATACAAGATTATATTTAAAAATTTTTAAATTCAAGAATATATTTTTAAAAAATTTTCATAAAATATTTAAGATAGGTATGTGGGACACGTGTCCAATTTGTATTTAATATTTTTTTTAATTAGACGCATTTTCGGCGTGTCTGACACTGTGTCGGAGGCATGTTGGATGCGTGTCATGTCGGATACATGTTGGACACTGCACGTCTCTTTCAGGAAAAGTGTTGGTGCATCATAGTTGGTAAGTAGCTATAGGGAACTTAAAATTAACTTATTCTTATCCAAAGATAGGCAATGGTAGTATCATGGTTCATCCAATTAGCTTGTTACCGAAATTGATCTAGACAGAGATCTGATCTCTTTTGCAGATTGTTGCTGTGGGAAATGTTGTCATGGATACTGATTATAACGATGAAGAATATTTACTCCTTGATTTTGGCTAGCTCTTCTTTTGTTTGTTATGTTTTGTTGGGATAAATATAGCTGGAAATCTAAAGAACAACAAACACCAAGTATGACCTGTTAACAAATTGAGTACTTTTCCTATGTGAAGTAGCAGTTGGCAACTTAAAATGAATATATTCTTACATAAACAATATTAGCATCATGATTCATATAATTTTCTTGTTATTAAAGTTGTCCTAGAGTTGGACCATAATTCTTTTGCAGATTGTTGCTGTGGCTGATGAAGTCATTGATAGTGTTGATAAAGATGAACTGGCAAAATATTTTTCAGTTAAACTTGATCCAGATGATGAAGAGGCCGAGGTAAAAAAAATTTTTTGTTCGTCAGTTCTTCCTAATGAATCATGTTTATGGCTTTTGGGGATTAATCTTGCAAGTGGCACTAGGTTCAAATTTATTCTGTATCAGTCCAAAATTCTCACAATACAACTACTTTTTGAGCTCTTTGTATTCTTTGATTGGATCAAGTTCTATGCCAAATGCTGCCCTCTCGTTGATTTTTTTTTTTTCTGTGGTTTTCTTTCCTATTGGCATATCGAGCATACAATAAATCGATGCTTCTGTTGAATTTAATCTTTCTTGGGTAAACTGGCATTGCATTTAAGAAATGTTATCCCGCTGCAGAAAATTAAGAAGAAGATGGAGATAGCACGCGACCAGCTAGCAGAGGCTTTGTACCGAAAGGGATTAGCACTTGCAAATATTGAAACTTCGGAGGTATAGTCGATTTTATCCTTTTCGTATAATTTCACTAATAGTTTAGACATTAACTTGGAGTTCGTTTAGTCATTTGAATATTTGTTAGAAAAGAGTAGATTCTCTTCCCTTCGGCTTATTTAAAGTCTTATCTCACCCAACTTATTTCAGGCTGCATAATTACTTCTACTGAACTGTTTATGTCTATGTGCTTGTATTGAAATGTACTAACTGTGATGCAAGCAAAAATTTGGGAGAGGGCCCCAAATTTTTGCTAACAAAAGATACTCTTCCTAGATAATAGAATATTACAAGATCTCACAAAAACTAAACGAATTAGACAAAAACAACTTTTTATATCATAAAGACTCTTACAAGATGCTTACAAACGACACTTAGAAAAGGACATACAAACTTAAGAAATAAAGACTTAAACGAGACGACACCCTAAAATTTCTTTACTTAGAGACGAAAGATACATGTGGGGTGGATACATGCGGCGAGAAGAAAGAGATTAGGAGCCAAGAAGAAGAGGGAAAGAGCCCGCAGGATTTCCATAGAAAAGGAGAGGAAGAAGTGGCATAGCTCGCAAGCTATCCAAGAAAACCCTCAGGTTTTGTCTCCAAAAATCACTTACATTCTCTCTACATCTCTCTTAAAACAGCCACAAACATTTTCTATTTATAGACCAAAGAATGGAATACCAATAGCCACTAAAAGCATTAATTAAAGAAGGTCAAAAGGCTCCTAAAACTGCAGTAGAAAACTGCACAGAAAACAGTAAAAAACCTCTTGAAATTCTTCCCAAACAGCCACCAAACAGCCCAAAAACTTTGCTAAAACAGCCAACAAAACAGCCTACAGCTTTACCAAAACAGCCCACCAAAAACAGCCAAAAGTTCCCATGTTTTCAAGAAGAAATAAAGAGCCAAGAGACATTCCCGTTGAAGTCCAAGAGGCACATTTGCTAAATCCCAAGAGCCAAAGAACAAAGCCACGGAACCAGCCAGGGACAGCCAATACCGTGGAATCAGCACAGGAAACCAGGCGGCAGCAGCCAAAACAAAGCCACGGAACCAGCACACCGTGGAATCAGCACAGGGAACCAGGCGGCTGCATAAAGTTCAGTCAACAGAGGGAATGCCAAGGCAGAAAAACAGCACCCAAAGAGCCATATCACTTCCCAAAGCAGCCAGCCGTGAGAGAGGCTTTTCCAGAGGAGAAAATAAAAGCTGCAGCAACTCAACTTCAAGGGGAATGTGAAAGAACAAAGTTCCATCCACCAAATCTTGTTTCCAACCTTAAATTTTATAGCAAGACATCAGCTCATAATGAGCTATTTCTTTACTAGAAATTAATGAGCTTGGCACAACTAAAGTTTCAACAACTAACTTAAAACCAAAATCAGCCAAGGCCCATATGAAACCATCAAGCAACAAGAAGATCAAGGGTCATAAAATTTTGAGTTTGATTTGACCCCCCCCTTGCCTACATCAAACTCCCCTACTTGCAGAACTCATCTCCCGATGAGTTGGCTTTTGTTTTCTTCCGAGGAGGCGAAGACTGACTCAAAAAGACCCAAAAAAAATTCAATCTAAACTTAGACTTAATAGACTCAAAACTTATAACAAGACTTGACTTGACAAACTCACAAGACTCAAATTTGACAAACAAAAACAAAACCTAGGACTACCTAAACTTGCTCTGATACCAAATTGATGCAAGCAAAAATTTGGGAGAGGGCCCCAAATTTTTGCTAACAAAAGATACTCTTCCTAGATAATAGAATATTACAAGATCTCACAAAAACTAAACGAATTAGACAAAAACAACTTTTTATATCATAAAGACTCTTACAAGATGCTTACAAACGACCCTTAGAAAAGGACATACAAACTTAAGAAATAAAGACTTAAACGAGACGACACCCTAAAATTTCTTTACTTAGAGACGAAAGATACATGTGGGGTGGATACATGCGGCGAGAAGAAAGAGATTAGGAGCCAAGAAGAAGAGGGAAAGAGCCCGCAGGATTTCCATAGAAAAGGAGAGGAAGAAGTGGCATAGCTCGCAAGCTATCCAAGAAAACCCTCAGGTTTTGTCTCCAAAAATCACTTACATTCTCTCTACATCTCTCTTAAAACAGCCACAAACATTTTCTATTTATAGACCAAAGAATGGAATACCAATAGCCACTAAAAGCATTAATTAAAGAAGGTCAAAAGGCTCCTAAAACTGCAGTAGAAAACTGCACAGAAAACAGTAAAAAACCTCTTGAAATTCTTCCCAAACAGCCACCAAACAGCCCCAAAAACTTTGCTAAAACAGCCAACAAAACAGCCTACAGCTTTACCAAAACAGCCCACCAAAAACAGCCAAAAGTTCCCATGTTTTCAAGAAGAAATAAAGAGCCAAGAGACATTCCCGTTGAAGTCCAAGAGGCACATTTGCTAAATCCCAAGAGCCAAAGAACAAAGCCACGGAACCAGCCAGGGACAGCCAATACCGTGGAATCAGCACAGGAAACCAGGCGGCAGCAGCCAAAACAAAGCCACGGAACCAGCACACCGTGGAATCAGCACAGGGAACCAGGCGGCTGCATAAAGTTCAGTCAACAGAGGGAATGCCAAGGCAGAAAAACAGCACCCAAAGAGCCATATCACTTCCCAAAGCAGCCAGCCGTGAGAGAGGCTTTTCCAGAGGAGAAAATAAAAGCTGCAGCAACTCAACTTCAAGGGGAATGTGAAAGAACAAAGTTCCATCCACCAAATCTTGTTTCCAACCTTAAATTTTATAGCAAGACATCAGCTCATAATGAGCTATTTCTTTACTAGAAATTAATGAGCTTGGCACAACTAAAGTTTCAACAACTAACTTAAAACCAAAATCAGCCAAGGCCCATATGAAACCATCAAGCAACAAGAAGATCAAGGGTCATAAAATTTTGAGTTTGATTTGACCCCCCCCTTGCCTACATCAAACTGTCTTGGTTTATGCATTGTTTATTTTATTTTTTTATAAATTGCATTGCTTCAAAAACAACAACATCAAGCCTTTATCCTATTACGTGGGGTCGGCTACATTAGTCCTTTTTTTCTATTGTGTCTTGTTAATAGTCAAATTCTCACTTAAATCTAATAAAGAAAGGTCATTTCATGAGTCTCATAAGGAGTTTTATTTAGCGCACTAAAAAGCAATATAAATCAACGAATGAAACAAATGCTCTATATTGGCTATTCTAGTTTTGGGATACATAAATTGAAGGATTATCTCTCAAATTTTTTCATTGGTGTAGGCTGTATTTATTCTAGGGTTGTTATTCTTAAATTACCCTACAAATTAATTTGTACCTTTGATCAAGAACTACAACATTATTTGATGAAATTGCATAATTGTTCTTTAGGACAATTGGTGGTGTTGGGTTCAAGATTTTCATTCATGATTTGCTTACTTTGGGTGCAAGGGATGCTTATGTGAAGTTGTTTTATTCTTGGGTGCCGTTTGTTTTCTCTTCCAAAGCTTTCCAAAGTAGTAAATCTCTGTCTTTTGTTTTCGATTTATTCTAAGGATTGTCATTCCTTGCATGGTTATCAAGCACATATTGGCTGGCAGAAGGGGGATGATTGTGGCTTGAAATATTCACACTTAGCTCTTCTAAGAAAGTTTTATTCTGAGTCAAATTTTAAAGGACAAATTAAATTGTATATAAGATACTATTTAGAGATTTTGCCCTCATTGCGTGAGGATTCTTTGATGTAGTTTAGGTTTATATATGCACAAACTCTTATAGCTACTTATTTATCTCGATGTTTGGAGAACTTTTTATTATGACTTGTCGGTAGATGAAAAATGCTTAGCTTATAGTAGCAATAATATTAACATTATGATAGAAAATTTTAATGCCTTCAGCTTAAAATAGATTTTGGGGAGAATGATGATGAACTCAATTAAGATTGCATATTTTTGTTTTCTTGGCTTATCATTAACCTTAATTTACTTAGTCAATAGAGGTAATTGACTCAACTTGATCAATGGCTCATTGATGATATCCATCGTTTGCATTATCTAAGTAGTCATGGGGTGAATGTTTATGAATTTAATTTAAAGTGGGCTTTGTGCCTAGTCAAGTGTGCCTATGATTCATCACTAAGGTGATTTGGGACCATTTGAGGAATGCGCAGACTTTGGATTTGACTATAATTTAATGATGCCACCTTGATTATAACCATGATTTAGTTGTACAATGATAGCAAAATTTTCTTATGGGCTCCAAACATTTTGCACCCCAACTTCTCCATGTGATTTGAGAGTTTTAATGGATTATATTACGAGTCAAATTTTAAGTAGACAAATTAGTTAGAGATAAACCCTTATCTAGAGATTTTTCCCTCGTATGTGAGAAATTTAAGATCTATGTTTAGGTTTTTCATAGGCATATGACATTATGATTTATTAGCCCTCCCGATGGTAGGAGAGTACTTTCGATTTAGGCTAGTTGTTAGATACGTACTTAATATCTAGTGTGTCGTAGTAATGTATTTAGATTTTTATTATTTAAAATTTATCACCTTGTGCTTAAAGCAAATGATGGGGGAAATAATGACGAATCCGATTAAGATCCCCTAGTTTAATCATCTTGGGCTATTGTAATCCATAGTCTATTTAGTCAGATGAGGTAGTTGACCAAACCCGATAGAAATATTTTTATCGACAGTCATGAGTTCCTTTGTCCAAAGGTACTGTGATACCTACTAAAACAGTATTCAGTTGCACTTGATCGATCCTGTCCAATAAGTTGTGTTAGAAATTCTGCATTATTTTCTGCATGTCTATGAGTGAGTTGTATGCATATGAATGTTTTAAACTATTCTAATGATGGTTCCAAGAGTCTGTGTGCATGGTTCAACATTGTGGTGCCAGGCCTAAATTTTATATTAATATCATTTTTTACTCAATTTCTCATTTGCCAATATAACTTGTCCCTTTGAGCTGTAGCTTAAAGAGAGAAGCTGATGTGAAACTGACCAAGAATTGTAAGAAATTAATAAAAGCATTACGAAGTGTGCTACTTTAAATTTAATAAGTCGTAAGACATGATTAAAGGATTCTTAGTTAGTAGATTTGCCTTGACATTCAGTTGCAAAACTAAGAGATAAGGACACGATGAGACAATTCAAAATTTATCACAATAATACTTGATATGTTGTAATTAAAATCCAATGTTTAATATCTAGAGAGTTCACCAAGAGTTACCATTCTCATCTCGAGGATGAACATTCTGATGGTCTGACCTTGAGATGGAATAGATTATATAGACTCCATAGTTCTTGGTCTGCTAGCTGTCCTCTAAGTATTGTTGCCTGTCTTGTCCTCTGTAGTAGATTTCTGTCCTAGAAAAGGGCAAGTATTTATCATATGTTCTGGTTAATGACACCAGTAGCAAGTGTTAGTGTTAAGGAGACTCTCTTATGCATCATTCTACACTTATTGCATACTGTAGCAGCTGAAGCACTACTATCACAATTATTATTTAATTATGACTATAATCAATTAGTTAGTTATGATTAATTAATAATTAATAGTTAATTATTAATTATTATTGTTTAATTAATTATAATTAATTTCAATTAATTATGATTAAATTATTAACTAATTATAATTATGATCAATTTACTAATTGTAATTAATTATTAACTAGTAATTAATTATTACTATGGTTACTTAATTATTATTATAATTAATATTAATTATAAAAAATAAATATATAAATAAGAGTCTCTCTCTTGCCTCGGCATACGTGTCGGGCCGGCAAACTGCCCATACACGCTTTTCTCTAGCGTGGTGGGAAGGGAACCTAGCGCGACAGCTACGACGAGGTAGGTGAGCGACCCCTCGGCTCCAAAATTTTGTTCTTGGCGTTCGTGTTGAGCCGGCAAACCGCTCATACACGCTTTTCTCTAGCATGGTGAGATGGGAGCCCGGTGCGACGCCTACGACGAGACCGGGATATTCATAAGTACCTGCTCGTGGGGAAACAATTGCTCTTTTCTTGTAACAGATATCGAAGACTCATACACCCCTTTCTCTGGCGTGGTGGAGACAAATATCACACGGCTGCGGTGTCCTCGTAAGAGGGCACTTACCGTACATGCTTTTCTCTAGCGTGGCGGGAGGCCCAGTTTTTCTGTAGTTTTCCCCTAAACAGGGGAGACGCCGGGAGGTTGCCGAAATTTTGGGTGAAAATATGACTGCACTCGGACCTGTTTGAACTCAAAAGAACGAAGAATTTGGACTCAAATGAATAGTGGATTGTGGACTTGTACTTGAACGCAACTCAAAAGGTTAATCAAGAGTCAAACCCAAATAAAATAAATTCAAACTTGAATCCAAATTTGAATATCAAATGAACATAATATGAATTCAATTAAATACTTGAGATCGACTACAGGGGACATAGAACTTGGGCTTGTGGACTTGATAGAACTCCAACTTGAACAAATACAAAGGACTACGGCATGAATGCAACATGAAAACTAAATCAAGTCTAATCAAATGATGTTAAACTGAACCAAAGACTTGAATTTGTACTCTGAACTCAAAACTAAAACAATATGTGGACAACAAGAACTTATGCATTTGAGCTTGAACTGTACGACGCCAAGTGAAATTTGGATTTGCAAGCATTAGATTCAAATCTGGATGAACTCAGTACGACAGTAGAAGACTTGAATGAATGTGAAGACTCATACTGAGTTTGAACTCAAGTCTGAATGAAACTGAACTTGGAATCAAGCATATGCGAAGAACAAAGCTTGAATCATATACGAAGGAACTCAAACTACAAGAACATTTGTATGGCCAATAGTGAATCAATGTCGGATGAAATACATTGATCCTTATAAACAAATGTGACTAAGGTGTGACAGATACAAACACCCACGAGCTCTTGTAGGAAGGATACTGCAACATCCCCATAACCGACATCAAAGTACAAGCAGGCACACTACAAGACCTCAACGCATACAAACAAAGAATATACTAGACTCTTATAACAATCTCTACGATATCAGGTGCATCATACCTTCAAGATCAACGAATGGTTACATAATGCATGTCCCCTAAATGCATTATTGAAACCTCCAACACCGGCAACAATGCCTACGAATATAAAATGACGACATTAAAGTGTAAATCCCTACAAACAAATACAAACATCAAATCACCTGAGATTGGTGAAAGGTGGGTATAATGTTGGCAACAATGGGTCTTTTACATACACTTCCAGGAGGTCGTAGTGGATACAATGGACTTCTACATATTAACGCAAGCTATTTGTGGATAACAACAATGGGTATATTGTAAGTACGATGAACCATTGTGGGCACAAGTATAGATGTCACCTACGACAGTAGTGATTGAGATATGCGAGTATATCGGGTACGAGGACAACTCGATATATGAAAAATGACACCCCCTGACAGAATGGAAAAGATGTTTGAGCAAATTCGAACTAAACTTCCTGGTGTTCCAAAATTTCTTCTAGGTCTTATACTTAGTAAGAAAACAATTATGATATCCACAAATATCAGAAATAACAAGTCTACTACACTGATGATCCTGACAAGAGTTCTTTTCAAAGTAGCGGACTTCAAAGTTCCAGAAGAAACCTTCCCGGTGAATGAGAAAGGGGGAGTCAACATCAAGACCATACAGCCATCGAATCCATAACACTCGTACTAGCGGACAGAAGGCGTGTATAGGCTCTCAAATGAAAGGTTGTGCATTCAAACGACAATTATCTGCACAACCTAAATATAATAAAATACCTCTGCACGTGCACTATAAATTGTATACACATAGGTACACTAAAGGGGAAAATATAATCTTGACCCGCATGAGCCCCAACGAGCGTGTTATTTCGTACACATGTGACGTTTAGGGATGCTGCGCGGGCCGATAAGTGAATTCAAGTTCAAACCCAATCCTTCTATATGGATCAATAGGAGTCGACAGGGTTCGAACCTTCAAACGAATACCAGGTTGTGGCGACTAGTGTATTTGTTTTAATACATTCATATTATGTCTTCAAGGCTTATAATCAAGAGAATTCACTAACAAAGATACGAAGCCTACGAAACCCGATCCTCCTAAGCTGATAAATAGGAGTAGACAGAGTTCAAACTCTCGGATAAATATACGGTCACGAATGTGATCTGAATATTTATTTTATACATTCATATCAGGCCTTCAAGGCCTTTAATAAAGAAAATTTAAAAACAAGGGCACAAAGCCT
Source organism: Dendrobium huoshanense (assembly GCA_016618105.1). Taxonomy (NCBI): domain Eukaryota; kingdom Viridiplantae; phylum Streptophyta; class Magnoliopsida; order Asparagales; family Orchidaceae; genus Dendrobium; species Dendrobium huoshanense. Next base: position 45,408,975 of record CM028343.1, on the reverse strand, counting down.
ATGAAATGTGATCCCCAATTGGCGAGTTGATAGGGTCGACAAGCTTCAATCAAATGAAAATGACCCAAAACACCTCGATGATGGCCGTGTTGAATCTATATCTCAATCGGAGTGGTCCATTCACAAATATTTTTAAGTGCCACTCAAATACCTACGAAATTCATTGCTCCAAAGAGTCCAAAACCAAAAAATCCTAAAATAACAAAAATCCAAATTTTTAAAATTAAAATAATTCATTCAAGCACTTAAAGCAAATTCCATCAACCCTCCGCAACAGTTTGCCAGGGTGGACAAATTTAAAATGTACTTCGGCTCACAAAGAGCTAATACCTAGTCGAATCACTAGGATTCATTCTCAAACAATCTTCTGTCAGTAAGGACGTGGTACGTGTCCTCTAACCGGCGGTTTTGCCGTCAAATGACATCGCAGGATAAACGATGATGACCCAGGGCCATTTGAACCGAGTGGTTTTGCCACTAAATGGCACCACATGATATCGATTATGGCTAGAGCCAATACGTTTCTTAGTGACATCAAATCCTTGAGATATAAATCAATATGATATGATCGACAGGGTACAAAGCCCTCTGTTAGCTAAGGTGGATTCAAATTGTCCCCTTAGAAAAATATTCACCCCAGGTCTACAAGGTCCCATTGGACGAAGCAATTCATGGATGCCGACAAGGATCCTTCTTTTAGAATGGGTCGACTACCTCCTCTGACTAAATAGACCAGGGACCACGATGGCCCGGGATGACGGAACCATGGGATCTTGATCGGGTCCATCATCTATTCCCCTACCATCCGCTTTGAAGTGCAAGACGGTGCAATTTCTATTTTAAATAACAATTTTCCATATCTCCAAACTCTTCAAATACCAAATGCCCTTGCTGCTAATATATGTTAGATACTACGTATTTCTACGTTTCTGATTGACGACTAGCCTTAATCGAAAGTTCTCTCTCGTTATCGGGAGGGGTAATTAACTATAGGGGGTTACGCCTATAGGAAACCAGAACTCAGATCATAAAGTCCTCGCAAAATGAGGGCGAAATCTCTAGGTAATGTCTAATCTACAACCTCATCTGCCTTCCAAAATTTACCTCGGAACTAATCCGTTAAAACTCCCTCGCCCAAGAAAAGCAAATTAGTGCGGGGGAAGGGCGGGGCCGAATTTTCGGAGCCCACACTATACATTTTAAAACACATACAATTATCCTATAGGCTCTTTCATATTGATTAGTATTTTTAAACCTTTGGCTTTGATACTCACTCCTGTCACGACCCAGCCTAGTTAGCCCGAAATAATGGGGCAGGTACAGACGGTCATACGAAGAATATTTATAACTTTCATTTCATAAATGACATAAATACACTGATTATCAAATAATAGAAAAGTGAAAGAAAGAGTCATTAAACTTCTAAGCTGAAATATCTCTAATACATCAAACTTAAAATCTCTTAAAACTTAAACTGAAAACATTACAGAAGTCCACGACACATCAACCAACACATTACATAATATGAACATGAAAATCTGACATCCCGGGATCCTCTACGATGATAGGTATATTGTCTTTTAGCCATCACTCTCTAGCCATTTCTTCTAAAAAATATTCTCACAAGTAGGGTGAGCTAACGCTCAGTAGGTTACATATATTTATTATAAATTCATGAAACAAATAAAAAAGGACTTTATGCATGAAAATTTATGTTGACTTGTATACCGAAAACAAAAAAAGAGATAAATTTGCTTACCTACTCTCTGCTGCTGCACGTCTCGGACACCATCGCAATGCTCTCCCCACGTTGCACGATCTCCTCGCCTCATCGTTAAGTACCCGAAGGAATGAGGCTGCTGGCGGGTTCCCACTCTCGCTCCCACTTCCTCCCTTTCGATCGTATCTCCAGCTCCATTCGTGGTTGTTGACATCGCTCCCTTCGACGACTTTTGATGTGAAACAATATCGGAATTGCACGGAGACATAATAAGACAACGGAGTAAGCAAGTCGATTATAAAGATTAACGAGTCACAATTAATGATTTAATGAAATCTCAATTGCAAAATTGCTTAGGCATTGTTACAAACTCATTAGGCACAATAATTTAAAACAATAACAAACATGCGAGTAATGATGAATGCACTTTAACAATAATCCGCAGGTTAATATTTAGAAAAGTCACCTTGAGTTTCCCTCACTCAAGCTCTCTTGTGGTTAACAGAAGAAAGATATTAGCAACACTAATGTGATCACCACGAGGAAGAGGGAGCTTACAATACTGTCCACGGTAAAGCTATTTGGAGCGGGAGGAGTTGATGAACAGTGCAAGCGTGGCCATTCGGATGGACGGTAGTATTCGTCGATGGCGGTTGATAGGGAAACTAGTATCCGATCCACGTAATCTTCAATGGTGGCGTCAATCTCTATGTTGACATCACGAAAGATGATCTCCAAACAGCAATCCCGGTAGGAAGATTTCAGGCTCACCAAAACCCAGAAAAAGGAATTTCAAATTTTGGAACCAAAATCTGAGAAGAATTCCCGTTTTCCAAATTCTTATACAAAGCTTGAAGTAATTCTTTGGAGGAACTTGAAATGTTTCATCTTTTCTTCTCTCAAAAATCTGAGAGGAATTCCACTCTCATTTTAGGGAGGAACAACTTAGCAGCAAGGTTTATGGAGAACAAGCCACATGAAGTAACGGTGGAGAGGAAATCTGAGAGGGAATAACCTTGCCTTCCACTCTCAGATTTTGAAATTTGGCACCCCCAATTTAATCAAAGTTTTATTCAAAGATTAATCTCAGATTTGTTTGAATTTGGAGGGAGCAATTTGAATTTTGAATCCAAGCTTTAATTGTAATTAATTCCTTAATGAGGGAATTAATTGGGGAAAAAGCCCACTAAAGGCCGGCGGCAAGGAGAGAGGAGGGGAGAGAGCTTAAAGTTGAAAATTGAAATAGATTTCAGTTTTTAGTTGGGATGGGAGGGAAATTTAAATTAAATCAAATTCAGATTTCAAACATTGAGAGGAGTATTGATGGCAATTAATGGGGAGCCAAAGAGGGGGGTTGGCGGGATGAGAGAGAGAGGGAGAGGGGTTTCCAAACATGAATGATGACTAGGAAAATTTTAATTAAATCCAAATTAATTTAATTTATAATTTGAATTCATTCAAAAAAAAAATTCATAATTGGAATTTCCAAATTTGGAAAGAATTTGAATTTTGAAATTCAAATTCCAAGGAAGGCTAGGGAAGGGAGGCGTGGGGGAAGTGGTGGAGAGGGGAGAGGCCGACGGCAAGGTGGCCGGCCGGTGGAGCTAGGATGGCCGACGGGATGGGGCTCCAAGGGTGGCGGCACTAGTGGAGGCTTCGGCTTCTTCCAACTCTTGGACTTTGCTTTTGTTAGTATATGGATGGGGATAGGAACTATGATATAAATTACCTAGATAACTCACAAAGAGATCTCACACGAAGAACTCAACAAGAGATCTTCAAGAACTCACAAAGAGAACATAAGAGTAGAAAATTTTCATTCATCAATTCATTATCTCATACAATGCATGTGGCCTCCTATAAATAGGCCAAAATGAATCAAAACTAAAAGACATAAATGCCCTCGGGGCTATAATATCAAAATGACCACCCATAAGGGTAAAACCGTAAAACTGAAAAAAATAAAATAAACTACTACATAAAAAGACTCAAAATAAAACTCATGATCGTGGTCGTCGATCTCCGGCATCACCGATGGTACACGTGTCGAAATCGCTGACAATGTCCTCATCAACTTTCCTTTGTTGTCGGATCGGAAGCAACAGCCGGGAGCTCGCTGCGACGATAACTTCCTCCCTTTCGTTCCTCCGTAGCCGAATGACTTCGCTCCGACGACTTCCCCTTGCGGTCGGATCGGAAGTTGCGACATTTTGATCGGACGGGACAGGGAGCTCGACGCCTCTTGTACCGTTGTTCGACTTCGCTCGCTCGTCCGACGTTCCCTTTCTAACGGATCGAAAGTTACGACATTTGATCTGATGCAAGAACACGGGAGCTCGCTCGCTTTAAAGGCAACGTTCTCCCGATCGTGCGCTCCTCTGGCCTAGCTCTGTCGACGACTTCACCATCCTGTCGGATCGGAGGTTATAACATTTTGATCGGAGCCGAGAGCAGGAGCTCGCCGACCGTGAAGGTAACTTTCTCCCCTTCGCGCGCTTGCTCGGCCAAATCAGAGATAAGGGAGAGAGGGATTAACTTTTTAATTAAAATTAATTTTAATTATATTTATCCTATTTAATTTTAGTTATTATAATTAATTTTAATTAACTGATTATAATTAATATTAATTAATTATAATTAATATTAATTAATTATAATTAATATTAATTAATTATAATTAATATTAATTAATTATAATTAATATTAATTAATTATAATTAATTTAATTAAAATTAATATTAATTAATTATATTATAACTTGTTTATTATTAATTATAATTAATTAATTAAAATTAAATAATATTAATTAGTTTTAATTAATTGAAATCAAGTATAATTAATTATAATAATTATAATTGATTACTTTAATTAATTATAGTTCATTTTAAATAAACATAATTATTTAAGGATGATTATAATTACTAATTAATTTTAATTAATATGCTTGCTCCTCTTCCGTCTCGGTCCACGAGCCTCAATCGCCGGCGACTTCCTCAATGTATAAATTTTTGACTTAAACCCCGCCCTCGACGCGCCGGTGGACCTCCTATACGCGCTCTTGTAGCACGGTGGGGGAAAATCCGGTGCGACAGATGCGACGAGGCGGGTAAGCCCTATACACGCTCTTATAGCGTGGTGGGGGACGCTCCTCGACCTCAACACCGACACCGCCAACAACTGCTACGTAAGGTATGATCTCTAAAATCTCATTCTCGACGTTTGCGGCGGATCGGAGAACCACTAATACGCGCGCTGGTAGCACGGTAGGAGGGAGCCCAGTGTGACGCATACGACGAGGTGGGTAAGCCCTATACACGCTCTTGTAGCATGGTGGAGAAAGCTACTGGTGTTCTGGTACAGGTACTACTGAAGGCCACATTCACGCTCTTGTAGCGTAGTGGGATGAAAATTTGTACGGCCGCGGTGTCTAAGGACACCTACCATACACGCTCGAGTAGCGTGGTGGGAAGGCCCAACTCCCCTACATTTCCCCTAAACGGGGGATATGATGGGGTGCTGTCGAAATTTTCACTGAAGTACACAAAGCCTGAACAATTTGAAGGCATCAATACGAAGGACAGCAGAGGACTCGTACTTGAATTAAAAGCATAAAATTTGGACTCAGATGAACAGTGGACTTGTGGACCTAAACCTAAGCAAAATCAAAGTGATTTCTAAAGGACAAACCTAAATGAAATAAAATCAAACCGAAATAAAAAATCAAAATCAATTTGAACATGCAATTGGATTCAAAGGACTGCAGGGGACTTGGACAAGAATAGAACATCAAACAAAAACTTTGATTTGGACTGGATCTGAGCTTGAACAAGCATTTGCACTTAAACAAGATAAAGCAACAAACAGACTCGTAGAAGTCCTAAACTTGAATCAAATGACGAAAATCTTGCTATCAAAGCTAGTCAAGTTGCAAGTGAACTTGTATATTCAGTCTTGCATTTGATCCAGACAAAGAACTTGAACTCGTACTATACAACATTACGTGGGAGTTGTAGACTCGATGAACTCGAGTCTAAATGAAGCTCAACTTGGACTCAAACACATGCAAAGATCAAAATTTGGATCACACACGGGAAACTCAAACTACAAGACCTTGATGCACGAACTCCTACAACAATCCCTACAAGGTCAATGTACTATGCTTGCAAGCAACAACAGACAGTTGCAAAGCATACAAGCAATCAAAGATCGGTCCCTGCAGCAAATGAAATCATCAACCACCTGAGATTGGTGAAAGGTAGACACGATGCAGGTGTAATAGACTCTCGTGACAATCCCTACAAATGCCTGTAGATTAAGAGGGAAACACTGCAAATGATAATAGAAGACCTGTCCCCTGTAAACAAGTACAATTAGCAAATTACCAGAGATTGGTGAAAGGTGGATATGATACTGATGCAATGGGTCTCCTACAAATATCTCCTGGAGATCGTAGTTGATACAGCGGTCCCCTGCAAATTTACTTGTGGATAACAACAATGTGTATATCGTAGGTATAACGAACCACTGTGGGCACAAGTATAAACATCCCCCACCTGAGATTGGTGAAAGGTGGGTAAGATGCAAGAACAATGACTCTCTTACGAATACTTCTAGGAGGTCGTAGCAGATGCAACGGATCCTTGCAAATGAATACAACTTATTTGTGAATAACAACAGTGGGTACCTCGTAGGCACGACGAGCCACTATTGGCATAAGTATGGATATCACTTACGACAATGGTGATTAAGATCTCCAAGTACGTCGGGTATAAGGGCAACTCGATATACGAAAAAGGACACCCTCTGGCAGAAGGGAAGAGATGTTTGAGCACATTCAAACTAAACTTCCCGGTGTTCCAAAATTCCTCCTTGATCCTATACTCAGGAAGAAAACAATTATGATATCCACAAACACCGGAAATAACGATTCCACTACGCTAACGATTTTAAAAAGAGTTCTCTACAAAGAAACTAACTTCAAAATCCAGAAAACCTGTCCTCGATGAATGAGAAAGGGGGAGTCAACTTCAAGACGCACGCCACCGGATCTGCAACACTTATACAAGTAAACAGAAGACGTCCACAAACTACAACGCTACCAGATCTGCAACACTTATGCAAGCAGACAGAAGGCGTCAACAAACTACAACGACCGCCACCGAATCTGCAACACTTATGCAAGCAGACAGAAGGCGTCCATGATCTACAACTCGCCGCCACCAAATCTGCAACACTCGTACTAGCGGACAGAAGGCGGGTATAGGCTCTCAAATGAAATGTTGTGTATTCAAAAGGCAATTACCTGCACAACTACAAATATTTCATTACCACCGCACGTGCACCATAATTTGTATGCACATAAGTATACTAAAGGGAAAAATATAATCTCGACCCGCATGGGCCCCAGCAAGCGTGTAATTGGTACACACGTGACGCCTAGGGATGCTGCGCAGATCGATAAGTGAATTCCAATTCGAACCCGATCCTTCTATACAGATCAATAGGAGTCGACAGGGTTTGAACCCTTAAGCAAATACACGGTTATGGCGACTAATGTATTTATTTTAATACATTCATATCAGGCCTTCAAGGCCTACAATCAAAAGAATTCACAAATAAAGGCATAAAGCCTGCGAAACCCGATCCTCCTAAGCAAGTAAATAGGAGTAGGCAGGGTTCGAACCATCAGATAAATATGCGATCACGAAGTCGACCGGAATATTTATCTTATACATTCATATTAGACCTTTAAGGTCTTTAACAAAGAAAATTTATAAACAAATGCATGAAGCCTATGAAACCCAATCCTTAGTCAATAGCTTGTCTGAGTTGACAAGGTTCAATCAATAAAGAAAAATAACCCCAAACACCACAATGATGGCCGTGTGGAAAGCTAATCTCAACCGGAGGGGTTCACAAGTATTTTCAAATGCCTCACACAAGTCCACACAAAATTCAAACTCCACAAATCCCAAAATCCAAAGATATTTAAATTTGAAATAAATCCATCAATCACTCAAAGAAAAATCCATCCACCCTCCGCAAAAGTTTGTCGAGGTGGACAAATTCAAATATTACTTCAGCTCACAAAGAGCCAAATGCCTAGTCGAAAATATCCCTAAAATACTTTCTCAAACCAATCTCCTGTCAATAAGGACGTGGTACGTGTCCTCTAACCGGCGATTTGCCGCCAAATGGCATCGCAGGATAAACGGTTATGAAGACCCGGGGCCCTCTGAACCGAGTGATTTTGCCGCCAAATGGCACCACAGATACCGGTTATGGCCAGAGTCAATACGCTCATTATGGGCACAAATCCTTGAGATATGAATCAATAGGATATGTTCGATAGGGCACAAAGCCCTTTGTCAGCTATGGTGGATTTAAATTTGCCCCCTTAGGTAAATACCCATCCCAGGTCTACAAGGTCCCCTTGGACGAAGCAACCCATGGCTGCCGCAAGGATCCTTCTGTCAGGTTGGGTCGACTACCACCTCTGAATAAGTAGACCAAGGACCACGATGGCCCGGGACGACGGAACCACGGGATCTTGATAGGGCCCATGATCCATTCCCCCACCATCCGCTTTAAGTGCAAGATGGTGCAATTTCTATTTTAAATATCAATTTTTCCAAACATCTGATCCATGCTGCTGCTATATGCCAGATAACGCGTATCTCTACGTATCTGATTAACAACTAGCCTTAATCGAAAGTTCTCTCTTACCGGGAGGGATAATTAACTATAGGGGCTTGCGCCTATAGGAAACCAGAACTCATATCATAAAGTCCTCGCAAAATGAGGGCGAAATCTCTGGGTAGTGTCTTATCTACAAACCCATCTGCCTTCCAAAATTTACCCCGGAACTTATTTAGTTAAAACTCCCTCGCCGAATAAAAAGAAAAAAGCGACCAGGGAGGCTGTGGCCGAATTTTCAGAGCCCACAATTTCATTCAGAAGAATTTGAGAAAATTAAGAAAACATACTTGACATTTGATAGGCATATACCGTATAACCTTTCTTTTTTTATTTTTCTTAAACTTTTTCATTTTTCATAAACTCTTTCTTTCATCATAACCTTTCTTTAAATGCATAAAATGCTTAATCATAATATAATACACCTGTCCCGGAAGTACCAGTGTTTTGTACTGATCATATACACAGTTAAATTTGGCTATTCCTTTACTATTTACTTTGAAGAGCCCCTTTACCATTGACTCCAAAAGAGTTCATTTACCATTGGCTCCGAAGAACCCCTTTACCATTTGGTACTCCGGATCATTATGCACATACGATTATAATATATATCATAGGGCTTAAGTTATTTAGAAATTCATATATAGTGCCTAAACTGTTTCATAATCAAATGATTCTGATGTCTACCTAAATTTCAGTTAAAGAAATATATATGCCATTACATTTAACCTTAAATGTTTAACACTTAATGTAATGATAAACATAAGTACAAAAACTTAACATTTCTTGAATACTAAAAAAAATGCAGATAATTTTAACATAACAGAAAGATTTAGAAACATGATACTTACTTTAAATACAAGTACCTACCTTAAGAACTACCCGACGTGCGAGGGTACTAGTTCAACTTCCTGATGCTTTTCCTTCTCCACATCCACCTCCATCTCTTCCGCTTCTAAGATCTAAGAAGATTCCAATATCATTGTTCATTACCCATAAGAAATTCTAATTTCCATAATAACTACTTTAACATTTTTATAATTGTTTATATGCATTTTTGGATTTATTATTAACCCTAATTTTTGGAAATTATAATTTCCTTAATTGCATCAAATAACCATGCAAAACCTTCTTATAAACCTAATTAATATTTAGGTTAACTTAATTTTTGGTTATTTTAATTATAAAATTATAAAATTAAAATTTTTTCTAAAACCCTTATTTTCTTCAATTAAAACATTTCTAATATCATATGAAACAAAAATCGCAAAAGGGCTTTCTTAAAATTCACATATTATGAAAAACCCTAACTTTCCAATCTCAAAAGTTTTTGCGAAAAACTTCATTTTTAGGTTTAAAAATCATCCCTCCATCTTCCCTATCAATTTGCTAATGAAATTTTAAGTTTTTTGCAAAAACCTAAAAATTTTTCTTCCAAAAATATATGGAAAAGAGAAGAATTTCTTAACTTAAAACATACCTTAGTCTTCTCTTAACCTTCCCCCAAATCTAGCCGTCGGAGCTGCCCATGAAATCTCCCGTTCGCCCTCTCCAGTCCGCCTCCTCCCTTCGGTTCGGCCGAAAACATCATATGGAGACCGAATGGATTTCGGTCCCCTTAAGAAATGGGAGGGGGTTATGATATTTCTAATTTACCATCATGCTCTCACATGCTCTAATTTTGTTTTATTATTATTAAGGGTACTTATGGTACAATAATGAAATTTCTATGATTTTTAACTTCCAAATTTAATGAAATTCACTATTGGTTCTTTATAGAAATTTGCTCGAAATTTTGCGTAGAATTTTATAAAATTAATTTCGTTGAAATCCGACAACTTTTGAAATTTCACTTAAATTTTGTCGCGATACATCAAGATGCGTGCAACGCTTACGATCGTCGATATCGCGGTTTACAACAATAAATTTTAACATATGCCGTGGCTCATGGAATTGATAAGCCATGACCCTCAGGTCTGTAGTCTCTAGCATGGAAGTTACTCTCCTGAGATACTCATCCCTTCCTTTACTACACATGTACAACAACACATTGTGTCCATTGCAAGTAATTATGACCATTTAATTTGTCTTATGTGGTGAGAATAGGAGAAGAATAACTGCCACCATGGTTTGAACTTTTCGAGCTACTTCCTGCTTTTGGTGTCGTGATGTTGGATGTTTGTGATGAGGCCATTCCATATTGTGAAGAAGAAGATGGGGGATAAGAGTGAATAAGGTTGCTAGAAATATAGAAGAAGAGGCTATGATGAACAACGATAAGAGAAAATTAACGAAATAAGAGAGAATTGACTTGAGAAATAGCGAAGAGACGGTCATAAAGGATCTGCTAGAGGGAGGTGGCCTAAAAGGATTAGGGTTCAGAGAACTAGCTTTAATATCATGAAAATTTTCTTAATTAATTATTATTCTTGCAAAAAAATCAAGACAACATTTACATATATATTTATATATACCAAAAGTTTCTCATAAAATAAATAACAACCTAGTTTAATTTTTTCCTATAATTTAGGAAACAATATCATATGATAATAATTCTTTTCTAAAAATTAGGACATAGAAGCATACGAGAAGATCTTGGGTCTATTATTCATAAAGATGATTAAATTGATGGGGATATTATTAGTAAAATTCAAGTTGGATGGTTGAAGTGGATGAATGCATCAGGCTTATTGTGTGGTAGAAAAATCCCCCTCAAATTTAATGGAAAATTCTATAAGATGGTGGTTAAACCTGCAATGCTTTATTGTGCAAAATGTTGGACATTAAAAGAGAAGCATAATATTAAGTGTTGTAGAGATGAGGATGCTCAGGTGGATGAGTGGCTTTACTCTTAAAGATATGATATGAAATGTGCATATACATGAAAATTTTGAAGTAGTTCCAGTGGAATATAAGATTAGAGAGAGTCGTCTTGGAATGTTTAGCCACATAAAATTGCAGCCTTTCAATGACCCGACTAGGAAAGTAAATGTATTAGATTTGACTTATGTTAAGAAAGGTAGAGGGAGACCTAAAAAGACCTGGTTAGAAAATATTGGAAATGACATTTCTTTATTAGATTTATATGAGAATTTAACTCTTAACAGGATACAATATAGAAAATGGATTATGTAGCCGACCCTACATAGTAGGATAAAGGTTTGATGTTGTTGTTATAGTAGGAGATGCTAGAAATGTGATTCCTTGGGGCTGCAGGCGATCAAAAAGAGATCGAAGAAATAAGGAACTTTTTTTTTTTAGGGAGTAGGCAGGAGAGAGAATGATGTGATATCATTTTAGCCAGAATTGTAAGAGGACTTGATGGTAGTGGAGATATAGCACTTAAAAGGGATCTTGATTTAATTGTAATTTATCGATAAAGGATAAATAACGTCCTTGATATCTTATGTATACAAATAAGGTTTTAATTAAATTGAAATATAATCCTTTTATACCCAATTCTAAATCTAATTCTTAAATCTAATTTAAATTAAAACCAAAAAATTATCCAAAAAAATAATGCCTATCTAATTCAAATAAAATGACCCAATTAATGTAATTTAAATTCATGTACTTCTTAACTTAGCTCTTACCATAATTCTTGATTTTGGACCATAAGCTACCTTAGTTTTTTCATAGATTCTTAGTTATTAACCAGTTGAATTATATAGTTACATATTCTTTCGTTAGATTTGTGCTAATTGTTGATATTGTTTTTCAGGAAAATTTTCAATTAAAAATTTTCATGCAGAACAATTCAGATTGCTGACCTTTTTTTTTTTAAAGATAATGTCGAAGCAGTTTATATTTTTTATCCTTCCCTTTTAATTTTTTTAGTAATGTAAAGTATAGTCCTAGGATTAGATGGATGCATTTATAAAATACTAACAAAAATATTTTAAGAGTAAAATTCAATATCTTATTATTTTGACTTTGCATGAGAAAGCTAATATTATATTGGAAAATATAGCTAGTGATAGAAAAATCTTGCTAAGGATGTGCCTGGAGTATTAAAAGAAAAAGCTTCTAATAATAAAAATAATCGGTGGAATGAAAATGTGTAAGAAAAGATAAAAAATAAGAAATTTTATTATTAAAATTAGTTTTAGGTGTCACAGCTCTATAAATTGGGAAATGTATAAAGAGGCTTGTTAGGAATCTAAGAAAGCCATATGCGATGCAAAAAATTTAGCTTTTAGTGATTTATATAATAGATTAGATATGAAGGATAGATTAGATATTATGATGCACCGACACTTCTCCTCAAAGAGGCGTGCACTGTCTGACACCGTATCCGACACGACACGTGTCCGACACTCCTTTGACATGTGTCAAACACATCGAAAACGTGTCCAATTAAAAATATATTAAATATAAATTGGACACGCGTATCCGACATGCGTATCTTAAATATTTTATGAATTTTTTAAAATATAATTTCATGTATTTAAAATTTTTACTTATTTAAAATATAAAAATTAAACTTCTTATTTCTTATCCACAACACCAAATCAATCACCCTCTCAATATCGACAATAAACACCCTCTTAATATTGATGCCCAATATTTATTGCATAACATCAATTCTAGACTCTTGACATCTCCTCTCTTGATGACTGATAAACTGCATAGACGCCCGACTTTCGATATCATAATATTAATCATTTTAAGCATAAATTCTAGTTAAATGACTTATTATTTCTATTTTTTTAAAGATTATACTTATTCAATTTTTATACATTATTTTTAAAATATATAAACTATAATACCGTGTCCAACCCGTGTCTGTCTTATATTTTCAATAATTGGCGTGTCCCATCTCCGTGTCGTGTCGTGTTGTGTCCGTGTCGCTATGTCCGTGTTTGTGCATTATATATTAGATACAAAGGACGGCGAAATTTATTTGTATAAATTAGCCAAGCAAAGAGATAGGATATGTAAGAATTTTGTTCGACTAAAGTGGATTGAGGACGAAGATCAAAAAGTACTTTTATTAGAAGAAGATATTCAATAAAATTGGATGTGATATTTTGATAAGCTTTTCAATGAAGATTGTAAGAATACGATTAATTTTAGTGACCTTAGCACCCTAAAAAAACCGTCGAATTTTGTTTTTATTGACAAATTAATAAACTAAAGTTAGAGAGACTTTAAAAAAATGAATTGTGGAAAAACTGTTGGACCGGATGATATTCCAATATATGTAAGAAAAAGCTTAGGAAATGAAGGAATTACTTATCTTATAAAACCTTTTAATATTATTTTGAAGACTTAAAAGAGGCCAGATGAGTGGAGTGTTGATTTATATTTTTAAGATTGAATGTGATGCACAAGAGTATACAAATTATGGAGGGGTTAAGCTAGTGTGTCATACTTTAAAACTATGGGAGAGAACTATTGAGCAACGGTTATGTCACGACCCGGCCCGGATGCTCGATCTAACGAGGCGGGTACGAAAAGTCAGACCATATTACATTTCCATCAATAAATAATAACTTATCATCAAAACTTTTCTATTAACTGAAGAGCCACTAAACACAAATATTAAATTTTACCTGTTGTCATTTGCACGGCGTCTTCTGTAAACATATTCTTCTCTTTCTACCATTTCTTTTCTTAGGAATTACCTGAAACATTTAAACTCGTGGTTTGAGTTTACTAAGTAAACTCAGTGGGTAACTATATAAATTGATCATTATAATTAATTAATTAAGATATCTTCTATTCTTTCTTAACCTTATTTCTTCCATTTCCTTAACTTATACTTCTTTGGATATTTTCATTTATACTATTTTGAAACAATTGTTATCTTAATTTTTTTTTCATTTACATTTCCTTTTTCCATTTGATTTGCACAGGAGCACTGTCTCAAAGTACCCAAAGGTACAACCTTTTCCATTTGATTTCCTTTTTCCATTTCTATAGAAATTTCCTTTTCCTTTTTCGTGCACGAGTACGGCGTCCCCAGCCAGTACCATAAGAGGGTGACTCCTGTCATTTTTCAATACCCTTTTCCTTTATTCTCTTTTTCTTTTCTTCTCTTCTCATTTTCATCCTTATTATTACCATTTCATATAACATAATTAACATGTATTTTTATAAACATTTCTTTTCTTTTTCCATAAGCTTTTAAACCTTTATAGCATATAGATTCTTTCTTAAGACTATAAAATCATAAAGGTTTGTCTTCAACATTTAATAATATAAGATTTTTTATCAATTATTTAGAAAAATTGAAATCATAAATAAAACATAAATAATATAATTTACCCACTTTAAACTTTTTAGGTCTTCGATGCTTGATTTACTTCTTGAATCAATTTCTCTTCTTATTGAATCCTCGCGGGATCAACACTTATGACCTGATCTTTCATGTTGACGCATATTTCTGTATCGACCCGACCTCAATCGAGCCCGACTAGTCTCGATCATGCTCGATCGACTCGATCGATCGACGTCGAGACAAAATCGACTCAAATTAAACTCCAATTTAATTAAATTAAATCAATTTAATTAAATTAAAATTAAATCAAATCAATTAAAACCCAATCGAGCCTCGTCGAGCCAAGTTCGACATATTTCAGCGCTAATTCGAGTTCAATTTCGCAGAATTAACTCGATCGGACCCAAATCGACTCAAATTGATTCGGGTCGAGCCCAATTCGGAGCTATTTCAGCCCCAATTGATTGATTTGCGCTCAATCAACTTCCCAAACCAGAAATCCAAACTTATGGCTGAGATATTCTCTCAAATCTCTCCCAAAATTTGGGTCCAATGCACTCAAGCACATTTCACCTCGTTTCAAGCAACGAGGAAGCCGGATTGGGTATTATAGGCGGTGGACCTGCTCCCTCGTGCTGTCCGTTCGAACCCGTCCCGAAACAAGAGCGGGAGAGGGAGTGGGGAGCGGCATTCCGCTCCCCTTCTGGTTTCCGTCCCGTTCCAGAGAGAGCGAGTGAGAGGAAAGGCGGAGAGCTCCCCGTAGCGTGCGACTCCACCAGCCGGTTCTTCTCCTTCGTGCGACTCCACCAGGCGGAACCGCAGTCCACGCCGAAGCCCCGGTTCACGTAGCATTCGCCCTGTTCGCACTCCCTGCGTTCGGAAGCCCTGTCCGGCCTCCCTCTCGCGTGCGACGGCTTCGTCCGAGCCGATCCAGGGTCTCGGCCAGACCTGTTAGGAGCTCCGGCTCTTTCTTTCGCCGGACCTGTGCGACCTGACTACTTCGGCTCAGTCTCAAAGGCTTTGCATTTGCTGCAGAGGCTTCTACTCCCTCCCTCTTTAACTCCGGCGACTTCGAGACAAGTTGGGAGCTGTTTGAAGCTTCCAAACAGCAAAGGAAAGCTTCAAAACCCTCCAAACAGCGGTTTGGGGCCTTCAAATCGCTTTGGACAGCAGCGACGAGTTCTGGAGCGGCTTGGACAGCGACTTTGGAGCTTGAATCGGAGCTTGGAGCGACTTTGGAGCTTGGAGCGGAGCTTGGACAGCAGCTTGGACAGAAAATCGGAGCGCTAGGACAAACCGGGGAAGGTATACCTTTGAAACTTAGGCAAAACCCTAAGGCTCCATAGCCAATGCAATGTGGTTGACGATCCAAAGCTTTAGGTCCTTAGAAACTTTAATTTTTGGTCCCCAAAAAACCCTCCGTCGGCTGTCCTCTTCATAAATCGATGAAAATTTGGTAATTTTCATTTATGGATTCTCATGTGAGAACCCCAAGAGGATTCTAATGCGCATAGAGGTGTTGGATTGGTGTCCAACCCCCCTCAAATGAATGATTTTGCACTCATATCGTATGACATAGCCTTCACCCACATTCAAGCCTAAGTTGTGTTACTTTTCTTAGCCAAATTGAACGCGTAGATTGCATATCCATTCAAACTTCATTTTGTAAATGTATACTTATACAACATTAGTGTCATGACGAAATAGACATATGATTTAGGAATTTTGTGGAGCTTGTAGGGTTATCATAAGCTTTGCAACATATCCAAAATATTTGTGATGACTTGTTGTAGGATCTAGTGTGAGTCTCAAATATTCACTACGAAAATCCTAGAGCAAGTGTTTTTGATCAAACTCGCCTTTGGATGCGTTGTATGGTTTGTGATAGAAAAGTTGATGGCTAATCATTTTTGTTACGCAAATATTCCAAAGTTTGGAAACTCATTTTAATGTTTTTAATGGGTCAAATCATGCCAAAAGTGATTTGGTCCCTTAAAGGCTTTAAGATACATGTTTCCCTACTAAATCATGATTCAAGCCATATGTTATTTATTCCTTGCTTAAATTAGTGAATGTATTAACTTGCAAATTTTCATAAATGTGCTTACTTAATCCTAAGTGTTGGTGAGATTGATTTGGAGCATTTCATGGACCTCAAAGGCCCATGATCAATGCTCCATCATATTAAGGGGTTATTTAAGCTCATTTTTCTTAATTTGCAAGATGATATGGCCAAATACAAGCTCTCAATTTTCCAAATCATATTAGCTACGATTTAGGGAAAACCACTTTCTTGTAGAGCTTTTATAGTGTTATAGGCTGTCTTCCAAACCTCCTAGGAAATCGATCTTCCCCTCCAATGAATCCAAAATGTTCATTCAAAACTTTGGGGAACTCTCTCCCCTATGTTTTTCCAATTCATACATGATATTTGGAGCATCCTCAAGGCTCCAAATGTTGGATTGTATGAATCCTAGCTCTAACCTAGGAACTATAAACCATCCCATGCCTACTCTTAGGTCTCTCTTAGATCTTGCCAAAATAGATCTTTAGGTTTCTCCTAGAAACTTTCAAGTCCCCAAAATCATATCAAATTTGATTTGGGAAAACCTTCCAGTGCATTAGGAAGTTTGCCTTCCCCCTTTCAAGCAAATCCAAAACATTTGTAGGAGAGTAGGAGGTTCCCTTCCTTATGTACATGTCCTTCATGCTTAATAGTTGGGGTGTCCTCTAAGTCCCAATTATTATAGTGCATGAATCAAGGTTTTGGGAAAACAAATCCTAAGCCTCTCTCCCTTTTCCATTTGCTAACAACACAAAGTTAGCAAATAAACGTTTCTCCCTTCATAAATGATGATTTGGAATTCTCTAAAATTCCAACATATCATTATATGAAAATCTTATAACTTGGAACCAATTTCTAAGTTCTCCCACCTAGTTTGTTGAAGCACCTAATCAACAAACAATTCATTCATGTGTTGTATTTAGAGACTATCCAAGGCTTTAAATGCTCCTCCTACACATGAATCTTTGTAGTTTGGAACCAAACTCTAAACTATCAACCCTTGTGTTGGAACATAAAACCAACCAATCTTCTTTTTCCCTTCATTTGTTAAATTATAAAATTGAAAAATGAATACTCCTCTCCCTCATGTATGATAATTTGGAGTCTCTAAAGACTCCAATCAAACATCATTACATGGTGGTCAAATCTTAGAAACAAATTCTAAGTTATTCACCTCTTGTTTGTTGAAACAAGATCAACAAACAATTTTCCTCTCCTTTTATGCATGACTTTTGAAGCATTTTCAAAGCTTCAAATACCTCATTGCATGTCTCCTAGTCTATCTTAGGAGCTTTCACCCATTTTCATCATTTGTGATGTTACGGATTTCTCTAGATCCTAAACCACATCATGCCTTAAACTCTTGAGCTTAGAGGTGAAACTTTAAGTTTCTCCCTTTTGTTGGAACATAAAAAACCAACATATCTTTCTCATACAAGATATTTTTAAGGCTCCTCAAGCCTTTAAGCGTATCATTGCATGAATCATTTAACTCTATGATCAATCCTAAGTTATTTCCTCTTCTTTGTTTGTTGAAGTGCAAAATTAACAAACAAATGTCACTTCTCCCTCCATGTCTAATAGTTTGAAGCTTTTCCTAAACTTCTACTTACTATCACATGGGGTTGTTGAACTTAGAACCAAAATCTAAGTTCTTCCTCTCAATTGTTTGAACCTAAGTTTAACAATTGAACATCCCGCTTAAGCTTAGGACCTAAATCCTATCCTTTCTTCCCCATTCACTTAACCCAAAGTAAAGTGAATGATCACCCCTCTTTGAATAACAAATATTCAAAGGTCTTCTATGAATTTTTGTAACTTTCTAAAAGTTACATTTTCTTCCTTCAACCCTTAAGTTGTAGGAAATCTATCAAACCATTTATTTATTGGAACACCAAACCAATGAATACTCTTTTGGACATAGGATTCAAATCTTAGTCTTCTTCATTTGCTTAGGCATTAATTAAGCAAATGAATACTCCTCCTTGAACACCCAATGTCCAAGGAATCTCCTCAACATGTAAATCCAAAATTTGCTTGTTGTTTCTCTTCTCTACAGCCTAAGAAGTTGTAAGAAAACCTCTCTTTCTCCTAAAACCAAAAAATTTAGGAGAATGTACACGTCCCTTTGAACACCAAATGTTCAAAGAATGTTCTTGAACTTGCAACCCATAAGTTGCATTTCCTTTCTTCTTTCCTACAAATAATGATTATAGGAGAGTATTTAAATCCGTATTCATGCTCCCAAATCCAAATTGGGAGGATGAATCCCCTCTTTGGACACCAAGCGTTCAAAGAGATTACCCCAATTTGCAACCTCTAAGTTGCATTTTGTGCTACTTCTTTTCCTACAATTCTAAATTGTAGGAAATCTCCCATTTCTCATTCATTTTCTTAGACTCAAATTAGGCAAATAAATTTGTTCCTTTAAACATCAAAAGTTTAAGGAACATTTATGGATTTGCAACCTACAAGATTGCATGTTCCCTCTCTTTTTTTTCTACAATTCAAAAGTTGTAGGAATTCTCCCTGTTCCATTGACTCAAATTGGGTGAGTGGACGTCCCCTTCTTTGAATGCCAAATGTTCAAAGAAAGTCTCTCACTTTGCAACCTTCAAGTTGCATTTCCTTTCATCTTTCCTATAAGTCAAAGATTGTAGGAAAGCATCCAAGTTCATCTTCTTACCCTCATTCTTCTAACTCAAATTAGAAGAGTGTATTTCCTTCTTTGAATAACTAAATGTTCAAAGGATTTTCAAGAGTTTGCAATTTCCAATTTGCATCTCATTCTTCTCTATCCCTCCAACCTAAATTGGAAGGATGAATTCCCTTCTTTGAATGCCAAATATTCAAAGAAGATCTTGCACTTTGCAACCTCCAAGTTGCATTTCTCAATTTCTTCTCTACAAACCAAATTTGTAGAGAAATTCCCTTTCTTCCTACAACTCAAGAGTTGTATGAAAATCTCATTCATTCAACCTATGTTGAGTGAATTAGATATATGAAGGTCTCTTATTTGTTGGATCAAAACCAACAAGTAATTCAATCCAAAATCATCTATTTGTTGAACCAAATTCAACAAATAATTTCATATCAAGCTAAGGAGAATTCTCCCAACACTTAGCCCAAAAGCTATGTATTGGATTCTCTTTCTTTCCTTTCTTTAGCCTCAAAGCTAAAAGAATTCATTCTTCTCCTAGCTCCAAAAGTTAGGAAAAGAATTCCTCCAACATCAAGCTCAAAAAGCCATATGTTGGATGCTCCTTCCTTAGACCCAAACTCTAGAAGGACTTTTAGTGTGACATACCACACAAGCCTCACACACTTAGGTGCACAACCCCTTAGGCATGCTAGGGTTAGAATTTTTCTTTGTGTGCGCATGTGATTGATGTTGTGGATTGATTGCCCTTGGATTGTCTGCGTGTGGGCACTCGCCCTTAAGTGGTTAGTATAGAAATATAAATGCTTTTCTGTGCAGGTGGCCATATCTAAAAGGGGGGCGCTCATAAATAATAATAAAATGCTTGCATGACAGGTATCGCTTAAAACCCCCCAAAGATGTGGCCAATAGGGTAGAAGCAGGGGGCCTAGCACTTAGCGCTCTAAGTGTTAGGCCAATTTTGAGATGATTACATGCTTATTATATAAACTGCCTCCTAACTCTGTTTTGCAGATTTGAGTCTTTTTTTTATCATGTATTTGGTAGAAATATGATGTAAAACTTGTGGGGTTTGGATCAAAAAGCAAGGAAGATCAAGGGAGGAAGTACCTTTTTGGAGATAAAGCTTGAAGATCCCCACAAGTAGAGTATGTAATTAATTTAACTGGGTTGTATAATGGCAGGCAACTCATCTGCCAAATCTGGTTGTAATAAATTGGACTTTATTTACATTTCCTGCATTTTATTTATAAATAAAAGCATGTGTTGAAGTGTTTACTGGGTGCGCATTAGAAAAGCATGTTTTTCCTAGGTTTCTTCTCTTGTTTTTGTGGGTGTGGCCTGGACTTGATCACGTTAGGCTCTTAGGATAAAAACTAAGTTTTCTACCCCTTAACATGTAAGCAATCTAAAAATAAAATCAAAATTAGGCTCCATGTCTTTCAAATAAGAAAAATTGCATAGCTCCTTTCAAGGAGCCAAGTTTTCAAAATTGAAAATAAACATGCATAGCCCAAAATGTGTCACATGTAGAATGCCTCCACTTAAGGACTAGATAACAAAAAAATCTTTCTCTTTGTGAGTCAGCATTTGCATACCCACATACTTAGGCATCTTGGCCTCAAAGCCAAGTTGTAAGACCTAACTTCTAAATAAAAACAACCCTACCACTCTACATTTGCATTGAGACTAAACAACATGGTTTTAAAAGCGATTAGGGGGAGTTTAGCTGGTAGTCCCTTCTAGGCGGGACAATAAATTCAGAGGTCAGGCGGGTTATGCCTCTTGTGAGGTGTAGCTTGTAAGTCCCTCTTTGCACTCGTTAGATTTAGGTTCGAGGTACTACCTATCGGTAGTCCTCACCTTAGTCTTAGGGTCAGAGGCACGGGTTGATTCCAAATCACCCTATAAGCCCTCATCTTTCGGGCAATTCCTCCAACAAGTGTTGTTGGGATGTAAGCCCTAATCTTCTAATGAAATATCAATTTAAACTAAAATTAGGTTTCTAAAATGTAAAGTCCAACATAGGATAGTTTGGCACCTCTGAGTTTCATCTCAGAATCAAGTGCCCCTACTCCACCTCCTTTGGCTTTCATTCCCAAAATCTAAATCTAAGTTGATCTCCTCCTTGAAATTCCTAAAGGCTAAAACCTTTAAGCAAGACTTTCATGGATTTTAAAACAACAAAAATCAAACTTTAGCTAACATTTAAATGATTTCAAAAGAAAGAAAACCATTAGTTTAATCAAAAGTTTTCCCAAATCAAACTTGGGATGTAATTAACCATAGGGGATTGCCCCTATGGGATGTCTGTACCCCAGAAATAAATAAACCCCACTCAACCAAACATTGAGTGGGGGAATCTCTGTTAAATAATTGTAAATTTTATTATTGAGCCCATAAGAAAATGGTATTTTTACCCTCTGGGGTAATATATCGTATTCTTATGCCGTGCCCGATTATAAAATATGCAATCCGTTTGAGGATACAAAAAATTCTCCAACATTTCACTTTCTAAAACCCTAATTTCAAACAATAACTTCTATCAAAATAATATTTTGATTTAAATTCTAAATATCATTAAAACTGAAATTGGAAGGAATTCACTTACAATTTTGAATGGAGACTTCTCAAACTCTCAAAATCCTTCTTCTCGAAATTTCCTTTTTCTTCGCTTCAATCCCTTCCTTATCTTTCAAGAAACATATCGCTCACTTTAAAATGAAGTAGGAGAAGAAATTTATAGGAAAATTCGAAAGAAATTCAACAAACCTTTTTTTTTTCCTCGGTCGTTTCTTCCCTTCGTTGCAAATTCTCTCCAAACCTTTGTTTCTATAACAATAAGAACGAAAAGGAGTTGTTAAATTTTACCCTCCAACGCATTTGTTTGCTAAAATTGGAAGAAAACGAAACTTAGCTTGCTCTCGCGTGAAGTCCCAACTGTCCGCCCTTCTCAGTTCGCGAAACTGTCTCTGTTTCGCGAACAGCTCTGTCCGTCGCTTATAATAGGTTCGGCCGGTTCGACTGAACCGGCCGGACCGAACCGGTTATTACAGGTTACGATGTCATACTAATGTTTCTCAAAATTAATTTGGATTCGTGCTAGATAGGTCTACTATGGAAGCTATACATTTATTAAGAGGTTGGATGGAGAAGTATTGAGAGAATATAGAGGATCTATATATGATATTTATTGATCTAGAGATAGCATACGATAAAGTTTCAAGAGAAGTGCTTTGGAGAGTTCTAGACAAGAAAGGGGTTAATAATGCTTATATTCAAGTCATTATTGATATGTATGTAAGAGCTTTTATTTGTTTTCAAACACAAGGTGGTTTTACCAAGTATTTTCCTATTTCAATCTGATTACATTAGGGATTAGCTTTAACCCCATATCTTTTTGCTCTAGTCATGGATGTTCTTACTACATATTTTCAAGAGTATGTACTGATGTAGGACTATATGCAAAAATTGGAAACTTGCACAAAATATTTTGAGAACAATTTCAAATTTTTGTTATTCGTGATTAAAACAACAAAGTAAAACTCAAAGATGGTCAATTCTGTTTAGGCTAAGCTATGCAAGAGACTAAGCACAATCAAAACACTTAGGAAAATTAAAACATTGCATGCGGAGTAGTTTCCAACTTAACCAAGATATAGCAATGAGATCTAAGAGCAAAGAAGTAACAAACCTACGCTTGCTAGTGGATGGTGACTAGTAGACACAATCTCTTGCTTGAACAAACTCTCAACAAAGTAATTAGAATTTGAAAGTGAGTCAAGGAATAAGATCACCTTCTCGGAGAGACGTCGTGATTCACCAAGTGTCTTTCGTTAGTCCTCTTCAACAATTGCTACGAGAGGAAGAAATTTCTAGGGATCCGTCAATGATTGGAATCACGCCGACGATGGAGATTTGAGAAGATCCACTACGCCTTGACCGTCGGATGCAAAGTAGGAATCAAACGACGGAGAGGCCATGCGTCATTATCATGTAAAGAGAGAAAGACCTAGAGTGGGAGAGGGAGAGAGATGGCGGTGGGAGAGAGGAAGAGGCTAGGGTTAGGAGAGAACTAAATGGGATGAAGAAAATATGTTATAATCTCCATACCAAAATTATTCTTAGATTTTGAATTTCAAAGACATGCAATTAGGAGCTTTAATGAGGCATTAAAGAGGGGGCCATCAAGAGGGGGGCCGGCGGCATGGTGAAGGGGGGAGGAGGTTTGGGGAGAGGGTAATGGGTTTCCTAATTAGCTCCAACAAATTAATGAAGAAAAATTTCAAATCTGTTTAAATTTAAATTTGAAATTGAAACCTCATTGAAACTTTTCTAATTTGGCACCGGACAAATTTGGAAACTTTCACTCATCAAAATTTTCAGATTTCGAATGTGAAAATACATGAGGTGGCGGTAAAGGAGCCTGCAATTAACAGGAGTGGAATGGTGGATGAAGTGGAGGCGGCGGTTAATGGGATGGTCGGCGAGATGAATGGGAGGGGGCGGTTTTGGGGTGATTGAGCTTGGATGGTGAAATTAGGAGGTGGTGATTGGTGGTGGGGGATGACCGGCGGTGGATGTTGGGTAGAGGGGAAATAAGGGAGGAGGATAGACCAAGAGCCACCGGTGGTGACTGTTGGGTACGACCTAACAGTCAAACTCTCTCAAGCTCTCACACAAAGCTTCAAGAAGAAAAGTGCAGGAAAATTTTGTAATATCATTCATTAGCTTCAAAAGTACAAGAGGAAGGCTTTAAATAGCCTATTACAATGACATAAAGCAAAATGACTCAAATACCCTCAAGGGGCTACATGACTCAATCCCTCAAGCAAGGGTAAAAAGGGAAAAATGCTGAAAAAAATACATCAATAAGAAAATGACAATACTAAAATCAAAAGTACATCATAATAAGAAAATGACAATACTAAAAATCAAAAGTACATCGGATAAATCGTGACCGTAGATCTACGGCCACGTCGACGATAGACTTTCCAACTGATGTCCCCGGTGTATGCTTTTTTCTTATGTTATTATTTTTGTTGAAAAGATTAGAGAGAGAGTTGAAGGTATACTTGAACTATGGAGGTCAATGTTAGAGTCTAAAGGTTTTCGTTTGAGTAAATCTAAAATTGAATACATGGAGTGTAGTTTTAGTAGTAATAGATTTAGTTGGGGAGTTGTGACTTTGGGTGATTAATTCATTAATAAAAGTACATGTTTTAGATATCTCAGATTTATTATTCAAAAATGATGGTGGAATAGAAAGGGATATTTTTAGTAGAATTCATGTTGGATGATTAAAGTGGACAAATGCATTGAGCTTGTTGTGTGATAGAGAAATACCTCTCAAAATTAAGAGAAAATTTGATAAGATTATGGTAAGACCTGCAATGCTTTATGGCATAAAATTTTGACTATTAAAAGGGAAGCATAAAATTAAGTTGTGATACAGAGATGGAGATGCTCAGATGGATGATTGGTTTCACTCTTAGAGATAGAGTGTGAAACAAGTATATAGGTGAAAAGGTTGGAGTAGCTCTAGTGGCAGATAAGATTTAAGAGAGTCATCTTTGATGGTTTGGTCACATAAAATATTGGCCTTCCAAATACTTGGTTAGGAGAGTAGATGTATTAGATTTGGCCTATGTTAAGAATGATAGATGTAGATCTAAAAAGAAATGACCTTTTTTTATTAGATTTAAATAAGAATTTGACTCTTAACACGACGGTATGGATAAAAATGATTCATGTGACTGACCCAATATAGTGGGATCAGGGCTTGATGTTGTTGTTGCCTCTCATTTTTTCAATCCATTAGCTTTATTTTTGTCTACTGAGGATGTTTTTATAATTGCTAATTCATCATTGAATTTTTTTCTCACCATATTTTTAATATTGCATATTGATTTTATTGTGGATTTTGAGGGAGGGAGGTTCATTCCCTATAAGGTAGAAAGGCTCTAGATAAGCAGTATGCAATTGGTGTTTTGGCTGGAAGGTTCATTCGGTTTTGGGTTAAAGAACACTAGACATCTTGGGCATGTTTTTATTTGGGGAATGATTGGCCATTTTTTTATGCTTTGCTTAGTAAGCATTATCATTGATGTCACGATGTTGAGTGTCAAAATTGATATTCTTTTGATTTTAACACTAATCAAGCTATACACGGCAATGTTTTGCATCCATGAATACTTTGTTCATATTATACCTCTATGTTTAGGGAAACAATGTGAAATCTTCTAAGTTATTTTTCTCTGAATTGATTGGATTGTATAAACAGTTGGACTGAAGGGACTTCATTTTTTTTCACATGTTTTAGCTTTTGTGAAATTTTCTAAGTTATTCTTCTCTGAATAGTTTTGATTCATATAACAAGATGATCTGAAGGGACTTTAAGTTACACATTTTTTTAGCTTTTACAACTTCCTGATAAGCACAGCATGTTGGCAGGAAAAACAAGTCAGTGGAGAGGAACAACCTCCGACTAGAAGTGGCCAATTAGATGATTTTGAAGAGAACTTCAAGGAACTGAAGAAATGGGTGGATGTCAAATCTATAAAGTATTGTATGCTCCTTGTGGTGTGGGAACGTCGAAATCAAAGGCTTGGAACGGCATTGAAGGTAATTGGCCTAGGTTTCATAAAATTTGTGGCATTGATTTTATTGATCGGGTTCAGTCCTGTATTCCGTGAAATTTTTGTTCTCCCATGTTAGATAATAAATTAAGATGTTTTGTAATCTTCTAACTCTACTTCCTTCTATTTCCTCAAATGCTTCTTTAACTAGCTTAATCTTTCTTCCCTGTCATATTTGTTTCTCTTTGGAGCAGCTAATAACTTCACCTACAAGCAATTCGATTCCAAGTTAGTAGAGTAATATAAACTAAAGGATACAAGCTCTCGCTATTACTTGTAACTTTCTTTTTATTAGCCTTATCTCTTCTATTATCGTTAGCTTTATGATCACTTTTAACTCTCATTTCACCTTATTATTATGATAATTATTTTCTATATTCCAACCATTTTGTGTCAGCTTTATGAACTCTCCTTTCATCATGTTGAGTGGACTATATTTATAAATTCCTGTCCTCTCTTTTGCATCTTTATAACTAGTGGCTTAATTATGATTGGTTGTGTCAAAAAAATTTCAATGATGGCTACAATTACATGAGAATAATTATGATTTCATTAAATCTTTCAAGTTGCTTGGAATTTAGTACAGAACTTATATGAGTGAGATTTGTAGTATTTGATGATTTGGTGGTTGATACATGGACAAAATTACATATTTTAAAGTGTGCTTTGTAATTTCATAAATTTTTCTTTATTTCTTTCACTTACTCAAATCAATGTTACTAAAGGCATGTTGAATGCTCTCTAAGTGAGGTAAGGCCATAATGCCTCACATAGCTTTTAGGCTTGTAGCAATTTTGAGACATGCCTAGGCAAGCACCTTATATTATGACATGTTATGTGTGGGCTCCAAAAAATTAACGCCCAGGCCTCCCCATGTCTTCTTTTATCGATGAGGAGAGTTTTGATCAGTTTAGGTTTCGGGGTAAATATTCAGAATATAGATTAAATTTTTAAATAAGATAATTCCCGGAGATTTTACCCTCATTTTGCGAGGACTTTATGATATTTGTTTTCATTTCTTATAGGCGCAAGCCCTATATTTAATTATCCCTCCCGATAACAAGAGAGAACTTTTGATAAAGGCTAGTCCTTGAGTAGATACATAGTATCCAGCACACAATAGCAACATAATTAAGCATTGAAAATTGAAAATATATCACCACATACTTAAAAGGGATGGTCGCGGAATGATGGTGAACCCAATCAAGATCTCATGATTTCGTCATCCCGGGCTATCATGGCCCTTAGTCTGCTTAGTTAGAGGAGGTTGTCAATCCATTTTGATCAAAGTATCCTTGTCGAAAGCCATAAGTTGCTTCGTACAAGGGTAACTTGTAAACTTTGAGTGAATGTTTGTCTATGTGGACATATTTGAGTCCACCTTAGCTAATAAAGGTCTTTTAGCCCTATCAATTATACTCTATTAATTCATTACTCAAGGATTTAGGGCTATTGGGAATCATATGGGCTCTAACCATGATCGTATTTTAATGGTACAATTTGGCTGCAAAACTACTAGATTAGAGGGCCCCAGTCATAACCATTTACCTGTGGTGTCATTTGGCGGCAAAACCACCTGCTAAAAGGCACATGTCACTTCTTTACTGGCAAGAGATGGTTTGAGAGTAAAACCTAGTAATGTTCTCAATTAAACATTTGCTCTTTGTAAGCTGAAGTGATTTTCAAATTTATCCACCTTGATAAATTGTTGCTGATGGTGGATTGATTTTCATTTTAAATTCTTAGATAATTTATTTCATCTTAAATATTCTTAATTTTCAGTAATTTTTTAGTTTTGAACTTTTATTAAATTGAGCCCGTTTATGATTAGTTTTGGGGTTTAAGGGCATTTAAAATATAGAGATCTCTCTGGTTGATATTAACTTTCAACACGATCATCATCAAGTTGACTTTATTGTCACTTAAAATATATTTGTATTTTGCATTAGAATTTGAGTATTTTTAAAGATAAGGTCCCCTCCAGTTAAGACTTTAATGGGGACATCAGATCGTTGAAGGTTTATCAGAGACATGGCCGCCGATCTACGGCCACGATCGAGTCTTTGTATTTTTGAGTCGTTTGTGTTATTTTATTATTCATGCATTTTATTTATTAGGTGTCTTTATGTTTTTTTCCGTTTGTACCCCTTTAATGGGAAGCATCGTATGTAAGCCCAAAGCGCAGGAATGTCTTTTATTTCATTGAGTCATTGTATCTGGCTATTTATAGCATCTTCTTTCATCTTATTGATTAATGAATGTTTGCTTTGAAAATTTATCTTCTTGCATGAGTATTGAGAGCTTGAGAGAGTTAATGGAGAGAGATCCCTAGGAGAGGGAGATTTGCGCAATACCCACCAACCTAGATAAGTCGGGTTCGTGGTTTCGTTCTTTTATCTCCTTCTTGCTTTTCTCCCATCAATCCTCACTTAGTCGCCGGATCTCCATCGCTCTGAAACCCCTTCCCCCTCCTCCTAACCCCACGGCCAACACCCAACCCAAGCCCCCATATCGCCAGCCCAATCATCTAGCCGTCGTCCCCCACCCACTTCCTCATCCCCATTAAATCCCTTGCCTAATTTGGATGGATTGATTTTGGCAGATTTTCAAAATTCAAATTCAACTAATTTGAATTTTGAAAACTTTCCTAATTTATAATCCTATTTTTGGAAAGTTTCTAAATTAATTCTATTTGAATTTCAAATTCAAATTGGATTTAATTAATTACTTTCATAATTCCAAAATCTAATTTAGGCAAGCATGACACTTCGCATTAAATCCCCCTTGCCCAAGCATGCCGCTGGCCTCCCCTCTCTCTTATCCCATTAAATGTTCCCTAATTATCTCCTAAATTCAAGTCTAGTTTTAGGAAATATTTCCAAACCCCATCTCTCCTATTTGGCCGAAATTTCCATCCCCATAATTCCTCCAAATTATTTCCTAAACTAATTAATTGA
The DNA here is from genome assembly GCA_016618105.1 of Dendrobium huoshanense. NCBI lineage: Eukaryota > Viridiplantae > Streptophyta > Magnoliopsida > Asparagales > Orchidaceae > Dendrobium > Dendrobium huoshanense. Next base: position 45,380,017 of record CM028343.1, on the reverse strand, counting down.
TTTAGGAAATCAATCCCTCCTTCCCCCATCATCCCGCCGCCCCCTTCCTCCCTTTTTCTCTCTAGCCGCCCCTCTCTCTCAACTCCCTCTCTCTCCATTTAATTTTTCTACAAGACTTAGGGTTTCGATTCTCCTTCCTAAGGCCTTGTCTTTGACTCTCAAAATCTGAAATTTAATTTCAGATTTTGACCGGGATACGTTCTTCTCTTCGTCTCTCCCTTCTATGGACGAGAAACTTCTTTCTCCCCAATAGTGAAGAAGATGCATCCCTTGGAAGAATCATCTCCTAGCACCCATGAATGGCGGATCCAGAAACTGATTACGGCATAACTTGGGACGAAGATGGCTTCGTCGACATCTTACAATCTACTTTATTCGACGTGAATCCAAGGGTTGATCTCACCGTCGAGGATTACTTGGAGCGTACGTTGATCTATTTGGTAGAGGCTATTGACGAGCACTTTGAAGACATTGAGTGGAGGATCTCCACTACCCCTTGATGGAAATTTCTCTCCCTACTTGCATCTTATCCCTTTTAGTCTTAACTCCTCTTGATTTGATTGCAGTCATGACGGGCTTCTCCGCATTGCTCTTGCTTAAGCTTAGTAAACGTAGGATTTTAGTGCACCTCTATGCTTTCCAATTCTCATTATTAGACTAGGCATTATCTTGAAAGCTACTACTACTCATTGTATTGTTTTCTATTTATTTTGGAATTTTCAAAGCTCTCACCATGTGATTTAGCCTAAGCGGATGTGGGCTCCGAAAATTCGACCCCGGCCTCCGCTCTCTTTTCTTATTCGGCAAGGGAGTTTTAACGAATTAAGTTCCGAGGTAAATTTTGGAAGGCAGATGGGTTTGTAGATAAGACACTACCCAGAGATTTCGCCCTCATTTTACGATGACTTTATGATCTGAGTTCTGGTTTCCTATAGGCGCAAGCCCCTATAGTTAATTACCCCTCTCGATCACGAGAGAGAACTTTGGATTAAGGCTAGTCGTCAATCAGATTCGTATATAAATACGTGTATCTGACATATAGTAGCAGCAATAGGTCTGGATTTAAAAACTGGATTTGGATTTTGAAAATTTGGAGAGTTTGATATTTAAAATAGAAATTGCACCATCTAGCACTTAAAGCGGATGGTGGGGGAATGGATGATGAGCCCGATCAAGATCCCATGGTTCCGTCGTCCCGGGCCATCGTGGTCCCTGGTCTACTTAGTCAGAGGAGGTAGTCGACCCAACCTGACAGAAGGATCCTTGTCGGCAGCCATGGGTTACTTCGTCCAAGGGGACCTTGTAGACCGGGGTTGAATGTTTGTCTAAGGGGACAAATTTGAATCCACCTTAGCTGACAGAGGGCTTTGTGCCCTATTGATCATATCCTATTGATTCATATCTCAAGGATTTGATGCCAATAAGGAGCGTATTGGTTATGGCCATAACCGGTATATCGTGGTGCCATTTGGCGGCAAAACCACTCGGTTCAGAGGGCCCCGGGTCGTCGTAACCGTTTATCCTGCGGTGCCATTTAGCGGCTAACCGCCGGTTAGAGGACACGTACCACGTCCTTACTGGCAGGAGATTGTTTGAGAATGGATCCTAGTGATATTTTCGACTAGGCATTTGGCTCTTTGTGAGCTAGAGTTTATTTGAATTTGTCCACCCCGGCAGACTGTTGCGGAGGGTGGATGGATTTTGCTTATTTCAAATTTAAATATCTTGGAATTTTGGGATTGATTTTGGATTTTTGGAGTATGGATTTTGTGTGGACACTTGAGTGGAATTTGAAATATTTGTGGACCCCTCCGGTTGAGATCTTCGTTCAACACGGCCATCATCGGGGTGTTTGGGATCATTTCCTTTTTCTAGATTGAACCTTGTCGATTCTATCTACTGGTCGATAGAGGATCGAGTTTCATAGGCTTTGTGCCTTTTGTTCATGAATTTTCTTGATTTTAGGCCTTGAAGGCCTAAAAAGAATGTATTTAAACAAATACACCGTTCGCTACAACCGTGTATTTTGTTAGGTAGTTCGAATCTTGTCGACTTCTATTGATTCGTATTGAAGGATCGGATTCGAACTTGAATTCACTTGTCAACCCGCGTAGCATCCATAGGCGTCACGTGTGTACCAATAACACGCTCGTCAGGGCCCATGCGAGTGATTTTATATCGATTTAAACGTACCCCATTGTGTACCTATGTGTATACAAACTATAGTACAGGTGTATGGGTACTTAGAAGTATTTTGTAGTTGTGCAGGTAACAGCCATTTGAGTTCGCACAACTTTTCATTTGAGGGCTTGTACACGTCTTCTGTCCGCTAGCATGAGTATTGCGGATCCGGTGACGATGCGTTATGGATTGTAGACGCCTTCTGTCTGCTTGTATCAGTGTTGCAGATCCGGTGGCGTAGCGTTTTGATGTCGACTCCCCCTTTCTCATTCACCGGGGAAGGATTTTCTGGATTCGAGAGTCAAAGACTGTTGATTTGGGGAGAACTCCCTTCAGAATCTTTGGTGTAGTAGACCGTCATTTTCGGTATTTATAGACATCAGAACTGTTTTCTTCTCGAGTATATAACTAAGAAGAGACTTTGGAACACCAAGAAGTTTGGTTCTAATTTGTTCAAACATTTCCCTCCTTTCTGTCGGTGGTGTCCTTTTCGTACATCGGGCTGCCTTTGTACTCGACATACTTGAAGCTCTTGATCGCCACTATCGTAGGTGATATCAATACTTGTGCCCACAGTGGTTAGTTGTACCTATGATATACACACTGTTGTTATCCACAAGTGTTCATTTGCAGGGGACCGCTTGTATCCACTACGAGCTTCTAGAAAATGTTTGCAGGAGATTCGTTCTTTATGCATCATATTCACCCTTTCACCAATCTCAGGTAGTTGACGATTGCACTTGCTTGCGGGGGGTGGATCTTTGATTGCTGGTCTCCAATATTGCCATCTCAATCAACAGGCATTTGTAGGAATTGTCGTAGGAGTTCGTTGCATCTACTCATACATGTTTGCTAGTAGCTGAGGCTTGATTATTTGCTGGTAATTCAGTAGTCCATGCCATTCTATACTTTGTTTAGATCAAGTATCTAAACCCATATTTGAATTTAGTTCATGTTCAAACCGATGAGCATATTCAAATTGTATACTGAGTTTGAGTAGAAGTTCAGGTCTTCTGAAGCCCTTAGAGATTCAAGTCTTTTGTGGTCCTCAATTCAGAAACCCAAAATCATGACATATGAGTTGAGTTCTTTAAAGTTCATGTTGTTCAACTCTCTTGCAATCATATCCGAGTTCATTTGAATCTGAGTCCTCTTGCACTTGTCTTATTTGGATTCAAGTTGAGTTTTTGATATTTTGTTCAAATCTTCTTACCACCTTGAGTTTAATTCCTTGTAGCATGAACTTAGTTGATTTTCTTAAAAGTTTCAAGTGTAAGTAATTGTTCAAGTTCAAATCCATCTAGATCTGAATTCATCAGGTTCAAGTGTCCCCTACAATCCAAATCTTGTATTTGCTTGAGTTCAAATTGTTCAAGCCATTAATGCTCAACTCGGGTCCTGAGTGCGAGTTCAAGTTAAAAACTCCTTGTGCCAAGCTCATTTGAATTCAAGACAAGGTTCAAGTTCAAATGCTATGTTCACAATACTAGTTCAGGCTCTTGTTCAAGTCTCCTTCTGGCTTGTTGAATTGATGTATGGTTTAGGCTCCTGATGAACCTCTTCTATTTGAGTCCCTTGCAGTTCTTTGAGTTCAATTGCGTGTTGTTTGACTCCAGTTCGATTTTATTTCATTTGATTTTGACCCTTAAAAATCATTTAGAATTTTGTTCAGATTTAGGTCCACAAGTTCATTGTTCTTCGTACAAGTCCTCTGCTCATTTAGTTCGAGTTCTGTACATTTTTGTTCGAGTACAGGTCTTCTACATTGTTGCCCAAGAAGGTCTTCAAATTGTTAAAGTCTTTGTAGATTTCAGTGAAAATTTCGACAGCACCCCGGCATATCCCCTGTTTGGGGGAAAATTGGGGAGCTGGGCCTTCCCACCACGCTACTAGAGCGTGTATGGTAGGTGTCCTTGGACACCGCGGCCGTACAAAATTTCATCCCACCACGCTACAAGAGCGTGTATGGGGCCTTCAGCAGTATCCGTACCAGAACAGCAGTGACGTACCAGAACAGCAGTGACTCTCCCCACCACGCTACAAGAGTGTGTATAGGGCTCTCCCACCTCGTCGTATGCTTCGCATCGGGCTCTCTCCTACCGTGCTACAAGAGCGCGTATAGGTGGTTCCCCGGTCCGCTGCAACGTCGAGGACGAGATTTTTGGAACATCGTAACTTTCGTAGCAGTATCGGCAGTGTCGGTGTCGAGGTCGAGGTTGAGGACTGTCCCCACCATGCTACAAGAGCGTGTATAGGGCTTACCCGCCTCGTCGTATGCTTCGCACCGGGCTCCCTCCTACCGTGCTACAAGAGCGCGTATAGGTGGTTCTCCGGTCCGCTGCAAACGTCGAGGACGGGATTTAAGTTAGAAATGTATACCTTGAAGTCCTGGCGGGCTGGCAGTGTCGGCTCGAGGATCGAGGCAAGAGGGGCAAGCATGCTTCTCTTTTTTTTTCTCTTTCTTTCTTTTTTTTTTATAATTAATATTAATTAATTATAAATTAATTAATAAATTTTTTTAATTAATTATTTTAATTAATCATAATTAATTAAACTAATTAATTAAAATTTATAAAATTTAATTAAAATAATTAGTTATAATTAATTCATAATTAATTTTAGTTAATTTTAATAAATTGTAATTAATTAAAATTAATTAATAATAATTCATCTTATTATAATTAATTAAAATTAACTCTAATAAAAATTAATTATAATTAATTAAATTAATTATAATAATTTAATTAGAATTAATTAGAACTAATTATAATAATTATAATTAATTAAAAATAATAAATTTAATTAATTATATTTAATTAATTTAATTATAAAATAACAATAATAATAATAAATAAAAATTTCTCTCCCTCCCCAATCTCTCGGTTCGGCGGATTTATGGGATTTGGCCGGAGTAGCGTGCAGAAGGGAGAGAGTTACCTTCACTACCAGCGGGTTCCCGTTGTTGTTCCGATCAAAATGTTGAACTTCCGATTCTACAGGTAAGGAAACATCGCTGGAGAAAGCAGAGATGCGCGCGGAAGGATGAAAGTTACCTTCACAGTCCGGCGAGCTCTGTTCCTGCACCCGATCAAAATGTCGAACTTTCGCTCCAACTGGAAGGGAAAGACGTCGAAGGAGGAGGTCGCACAGCCACGGAGAACCGAAGAAGCGTGCGAATGGGAGGTCACAGCCGGCGAGTATCCGCTGTTGCTTCCGATCCCGATGTCGTAACTTCCGACCGAACAGGAAGGAAAGTCGTGCAAGGGGCGAAGTCGATCGGCCACGCAGGAAACGGAGAAGCCACGAGAAAGGGAGGAAAGTTGTCTTCACTACAGGCGAGCTCCAATCTTACTTCCGATCAAAATGCCGTAACTTTCGATCCGACCCAAAAGGAACGTCGTCGAAGGAGCTTTGTCGAACGAGAGAAGGAGAGAGCGAGAGAGGTTTCTGCCTCTTTTCTTTTCATTTTAACGACACAAGGTCGTGTGGGAGAAGGGACTTCGACGTGCCAGCGACGTGCGGAATTCGGCGCCGAACAGGTACGTTATTGTTTTCTATTTATTTTTGAATTTTCAAAGCTCTCACCATGTGATTTAGCCTAAGCGGATAACCACTAATTGTTTTGATTCATTGTTTGAATTTGCTAGTAGTTTTTGTTATAGAATTATTCTAATCATAAGTTGTGCAAAATCCATATGAGTTGAAAGTGCATCTCATTTACGTAGTCCTGCATCAGACTTTATGTTAATACGGCTATCATCGCAAATTATGTAATTTTGTTTCATTAGTTGAATCTTATCGATTGTTTTTGCTTGCCAACAAAAGATCGTGTTCAGCTTCTAATTTTTGGAGTTTTCGTAAAAATATTGGATCAAGTGTATCTATTTAAATGTATGAATTTTCTTCATAAATGAACTTGAAGGATTTATATTGAACATAGAAAATTAAACAAGTTTGTTAATTTAATGATAATCAGTTCCAAGAGTTTGTTTTTTGGTGATTAATTATCTTTGTAAGAAGCTTTGTAGGCATAATATGAACGTATAAAATCAAATGTTACAGTCGACACTATGATTATGTATTTGTTCGTTAGTTCAAACCATGTCAACTTCGATCCATTCAAACACGAGGATCAGGCTACTTAATTTACTTTTGACCCGCTCAACATTTTTAGACGAGTTTAGGAGCGTAACATGTTTGTCGGAGTACATGCAAGGCATTTAAATTTTATTTTAAATAATGTGCGTCATTTTGTGTACTTGCATAATTTGTGTGCACGCTTTTTGAGCGATATATTTAAAATCCACTTGTTATTTTTTATCCACGCATCATCCACAAACATCAAATTTATACATATGTCACGCTCATTGTGGCTCATACGATTAGTGCTTTTTAGCTAATTTATACATAATGTATTTATATAGTGTATAAGCATGTGATTACTCAAGGAATAAAAAGTATGAGTCTCAAAATTTCATCTTCACACATTTTAAACATGGATTCTCTCCTGGTGGGGCCCGCAAATATGCCCTCATCCTTTAGCAAAATGATCTTAAGTTTGTGAGGCCTATAAGTGTAACTTCCCTGCCTTTTAACAAAGGGGGTGGGGAGCACAACTGTACCTTCCTAATCTTCTAGCAAAGGAATCCTAGACTTCTGGGATTGATAAATGATTTGAATTTTATGTTATAAATAGGAGGCAGGTTAAATTTATTTTTCGCATTTCATTTTGTAAGGAAAATATTGTTGAAGGATTTAGGTGTGCACAAGCAAAGTAGAAGGTAAGGGTTAAGATTCTGATTTGTGCTTTTTGGCGAGCAATTACTTCTAATATTTTACTGTAAGCTCTTTCTGCTATATTTTAATTTTTGTTCATTTTTTCTTTCAATGTTTAGAACTCAAGTTTTCGTGCTTTTTTTTTTTTTTTGTTTACTTAAGAGTTAGGATACATTTCAAATTTTTCATCTAAATTTTATCTAAGTCATTTATTTTATCGTAAATTTTGTCAACACCCTAGCGTCATCCCCGTGTAGGGAGCTTAATTGGTTTATACTAAGCCTTTCCTCCTGTCATGAAAGACAATTATGTTAGGTATCATGGTTTAAAATTGCGCAATATGAGGCTCGCCTTCACGTAATTCCAGTAAAAAACGTCTCGATGCTTACGCTTTGAGTTTCTTTATGAGGCTAGCACCTCAACTTGGTTTAGGCCCGCCTCGCCTCACTGGCATGAGGCTTACGCCTCACACTCTATATATTAAAACTTACATAAATCTTGAAGTAATGCCCGACATTGGTCTCTATAGGAGAGGAGGAAGAGGAGAGAGCAGTTCACCATAATGATGATTCAAATTAAGAACCCCTTAGTGATGACAGTGCTGATGACTTATGAGTTCTTATGTGATATGTCATTGTTATTTATTTTTGGAAATCAGAATTATATGTTAATGAAAAGAATAATGGGATTTCGGAAAGATAGAATTTTGAGTTGAACTATATTTCATGTTTTCTTATTATTGAGATATTTTGATTTCACAATCTTATGCTTTTTTATGTTTTATATTATTCATTCATTAGTATATAACAAATTTATCATTTTATGTTTACGCAATCTTTTGATTTTGAGGCTTACGCCTCAAAACGCCTTGAGGCTTACGCCTCGCCTCACGAATGAAAAATGCCTCAATACCCGAATACGCAATTTTAAACATTGGTAGGTGTCAGGTGATATGGTGGCAAAAAATTTCATTCCTCACCTATCAAGAAAGGCAGTCATGGGCCTTCAAGTACGTGTTTATAAAACAGTATTTCCCCATCTGTCATGAAAGATGCTTATGGGCACTTAATTTTTTTAATACATTTCATATTTCCTTGCCTGCCAAGAAAGTTGGTCACATGTATTTATTTTTATGCAGACAAATTTTTCCATATGCTAAGAAAAAAACTACGAGTACTTATTTTCATCCACATTAGTTTTCTCGCTTGCTAAGAAAAGCGGTTATGGTTACTTATTTTCATATATACAAATTTTTTCGCATGCTAAGAAATGCGATCACTTGTACTTATATTTATGCTTACGAATTTCTTAGCCCGCGACAGATTTTTATTTTCATTCATAGTAAATTTCCAGCCTGCTAAGAAAGCAGTTACATATACTTATTTCATGCATATGAATTTTTCATTTTTCATCCTGCTAAGCAAAGCGATCACAGGGACTTATTTTTATCCATACAAATTTTCCTGCATGTTAAGAAAAGATGTCATGGGTGCTTATTTTTATGCATACGAATTTCCCTATCTACTAAGAAAAAGTTGTCACATGTACTTATTTTTATGCATACCAATTTTTTTTCCTGCTAAGAAAAGTCGTTACGGGTATTTATTTTTTGCAAATAAATTTTCCTGCATGTCAAGAAAAATGTTTGCGGGTACTTATTTCATGCACAGCAGATCATAAAATAAATTAGTGTTGGGAAAATACCTTAGATGCGTGGCAACGGAGGCGGAGACATCGAGATGACGAGGCGAGGCGACGTGTGAGACCTGTGATGCACGCATATTTTTTATGATAAAATTTTATTTTATTTTATTTTATTTTTTTGAAAAATTTGGGCTAGAGAAAGAAGGAAATAATACGACCTCTTTTTCTAGTGAGTGAAAGAGAGGATTTGATTAGGATTTTGGTTAGATATTATTAGAAATGATCTTTCTTTATTAGATTTAAATGTGAATTTGACTTTTAATCAGACACAAGACGAAAAAAAATTCATGTAACTGGCCCCACGTAGTGAGAAAAAGGCTTGATGTTATTGTTGTTGTTGGTGTAAGAATCTAATGGTGAGGATGATGCTAGAGATAGAATTTCTCACTCAAAATTTAGAGAGAGAAAGAGGAAGTTTTTTCTCTCTATAGAGAGAAAAGGAAGAATGAGGCTGAGAGGAGGTGTTTGAGATGGAGAGGGGTGTGTTTAGAGAGAGTTTATGAAATTTCTCTTTTTAGTGAGAATTTTCTCTCTCGGTCTTGAGTAAGAAAGTAGAGAATAATGGGGCTTTTTAGTTAAGATGGATTTTATGTGAATGTATGAGGATTTGAGGGATAGAGAGTGAGAAATTGATTTTTTTAAAGTTATGGTTAGGTTTAGGAAGTAGGAGGAAAAATAGGGTTAGGGTTAGGGTTAGGTTTATGAAGTAGAAGGAAAAATGTGAGGAAGGAGAAGAAGAGAGGGAGACGAAGAAGAAGAGGAGAAATGAGGGGAAATGGAGTAGGAAGAAAGAAGAAGAAAGAAATTGGAGTTTCAAGGATAAGAAGAGGAAGAAGAGGAGAAGTTACCTTGGCAGCGGCGGTGGAGTGGCTGGTAGTAGCAGGTTGGGCACACAAAAGAGGGAACCGAGAGGGAAAGAGGGGTGTTCGGATGGCTTACATACGTCAGAGTGTCGTCAGGATGGAGGGGATGGCCGGTTGTGTTATGAGAGTATGAGGGGTTTAAGTGAGGGTAATTTAGGTATTTAAGGTATTTAGGCTAAGGCAATTTTCTTTATTTTTTAATTCCATTCTCACTTATTATTATCATTATTTGTAGTTAATTTTAAATTTTAAATTGATATAATTTTTTTAATTCGTGCCTCGACTCGGTCACCACATCATCATTGTTGTCATTACGCCGAGTCGCCTTATTTCACGTGTACAAATTATAATTTTCACCAATAAACTATCTCAATATATATGAGTGTTGATCCTAGTTGTTTCAGTTGTCTCGCACGCCCTGGTGCTGTACGTTTCGCACATGAAGGCTATTTCGATGATTCAGGTTTTTGGTCAACACGTGTTGGGTGAGTTTTGCACGACGCTACTTTCTTTTTCTTTCAAAACACACCGTGCATATTCAACTCGATCTCGACACTAATATTGAGGTCAATGTTGTGAAGGAAGAACCTTTTATTTGATATATGGGTACTAACACTTCAAATGCTAACAAACTAATTTTTATTTCTTTTTTGAATGATAACTGGCCTGAGATAATGTGGAAAGAGCATCACTAGATGGAGAATAAACATGAACTCTTAGAAAATTTATTAAATTTAGGTTCAAACATCATGTTCTAGAATTATAAATTTTGAGTATTTTGATGATGTGCCTAAGAAATAGTGGAAGAGATAGAGTGTTAGAACTTCAATGATAGAGGAGAGCTTTATTGATCCAATGATGACCAATATGGAATGGATAATAGGGATAAATAGACTATCCCAAGGCTTTATAAAGTAAAAGAGAAGTTGTATAATTCTATCTAGCCTTTTGTCCTATCAATTTGGCAGCCATATCGCCTTGTGCGCTTAGCATTTTAGAAAAAATTGTGCAAAATTATTATGAAAATTGTTGAAATTGATTTTCATGTAATTTTGATATAATAAATCACAATCAATAATATTATTTTGTTTTTTAAGAGCTCATATAGTTTAAGATATAAATACAAATATGGGCTTCAAAAATTTGGCCCCAGCCTCCCCTGCTGCTTTTCTCAGGGGACTTTTAATGGAATTAAGTTTCAGAATAAATTTTCGGAAGGCAGATGAGGTGTGTAGATAAGTCACACCCAGAGATTTCGCCTTCATTTTGCGAGGACTTATGATCTGAGTTCTGGTTTCCTATAGGTGCAAGCCCCTATATTTAATTACTTCTCTCGATCACGAGAGAGAACTTTTTATTAAGGTTAGTCGTGAATCAGATACGTAGAGATACGTGTTATCTGGCATATAGTAGTAGCATGGGTTAAGGGTCTGGAAATTGGAGAGTTTGAAGATGTGATATGTAAAATTAGTAAATTTCACCATCTTTCACTTAAAGTGGATGTTGGGGGAATGAATGATAGACCCGATCAAGAACCCATGGTTCTATTGTCCCGGGCCATCATGGTCCTTGATCTACTTAGTCAGAGGAGGTAGTCGATCCAACCTGATAGAAGGATCCTTGTTGACAACCATGGGTTGATTTGTCCAAGAGTACCTTGTAGATCTGGGGTGGATATTTGTCTAAGGGGACAAATTTGAATCCACTTTAGCTAACAAAGAGCTTTGTGCACTTCTCGATCATGTCCTATAATTCATATCTCAAGGATTTAATGTCACTAAGGAATGTATTGGCTCTGGTCATAATCATTATTTTGTGGTGCCATTTTGCAGCAATACCACTCAGTTCGGAGGACCCCGGGACATAACTGTTTTATGTCGACTGTATGAACATCCTGGCATTTATTCATCACCTCCTGTTATAACAGTTTGCAGACTCCTCCCTTCAGATGGTGTTTCATATGTATATTTATGCTTATATAAGGCTAGCCATCATCGCAGTATGTTTGAATTTATCTCATGTCGCCTATCAAACTCTTCTGCTTGTGGAAGACTCGTGTATTTGCTTGTATGTTGATTTGTTGTCGATGATGTAGATGTTAAGAGATTCACTACATGCTCTTCATGCTCTACTCATGAACATTTTATGTAATCAGATTACATGTTCATTGCATGTTGATCAATACAACTCACAGAGATTCAGCGCATTTGTTCCACAATCGAGTAGCATTAATTGTGCATTAGCTTTGGTTCATTACCATCACCTACTTCTCATTGTTGTTTGTATGTTGATCTTGACTATGAGGAGTTATCGCATCCATTACAAATTCTTCATATCTCAGTGAATGCATCAAATCATTATGTTCATTGTACACTAGTCTCCCTTACTTGCAAGGTATCAATACAATTGCTTTTATGTTGACTTATATCGACAGTGAGAGGGCCACACTTCAATTTGGATTTGATATTTTCAATGAGTTAATGCACCTCATAAAAAATTCTCTCTGTGGTGTTTGCAAACTGATTGTAGAAGAGAGGTCCTCAAATTTATTGTATGCCCCTTGTATTTGCTCATGTCATTGCTTCCATCACGATCTCCTTGCATATATTTGTAGGATGGTGGTTAATGCTATTACAAGTCCTTGATTTTCACCTTCGGGATGAACGCTTGTATTATAGGTCCCTTTGCCTTACTCATAGATTGATTGACTTGAGCACTATTATTTTCATATTATTCATTTGTTGAGAAATTTGTACAGTCATCTACACTCATACTATTGTATTCCCTTTGGTTTTCGTTGATCAATGCTTGCAAGCAAGTTGTATCACAAGTTCATTTGTTCATCAACGTTCGTTTAAGTGCATTGAAGGCTTGTTCATCATGAGTCATTTTGCTTTGATTGTTGACATTTATTTTAATTTTCTCCCCAAGCTCATTTAGCATTTTGCTTGTTGATTATTTGATAACTTATGTAATTATTTTAGATAATGATTTGAGTATGATTTAGTGCTTTAAGTTCTGCTCCCTATGGTCCAAATCAAGTCATCTGTTTTGTCCAAGTTTTGGTGCATTTTCAATCCAAATTTCGGCAGCCTCCTAACGTCTCCCCCGTTTAGGGGAAAACTACAGGAGTTTGGGTCTTCCCACCACGTGCAATAAAGGTGTGTATAATAGGTGTCCTTAGACACCACAGCCGTGTATTCATTCCCACAACGCTAATAAAAGCATGTATCGAGTCTTTGAATGTACCTGTTTAAAACACAGTTGGCTTTCCCCTCACTCAAGGGTACTTATAAGTGGCCCCGCCTTGTTGTAGGCATCGCGTCGGGTTCCCATCTCATCTTGCACAATAAAGGCGTGTATAGGCAGTTTTCTGGTGCACCACGAACGCCGAAATGGGTTTTTTGGATCACCTGCATCGTCGCGAGTATCGCGGCACGCTTCCTCCCACCATGCTAATAAAAGCATGTATAGGCAATCGTTTTGTCGCGTTGCAAGCGTCGAAGGTGGGCTCTCGGGGTTTTGAAACTAATACCATGGCGATGGCGAGTGATGACGAATATTTTTTTTTTCTTTTTTTTTTTAAATAATGTTTCCCTTTCTTTGGCATTTGATATGTAATTAATTTCTCAACGTAACTACATGTATAAACATGAATTCTCTAGATAAAGAAGAAAAATTTATGTTTTTAATGGCCCTCAAATCAATCCATTATTCCAAATGCCATCAAAATCCGCTTGTTCTACACATGGAGAAAGATGGTTTTCATATGACTGAAAGCTCCCAGTCTCCTCCATGTTCCCTTCTGAGCTCATTATTGTATCCATTGAAGCACTGAAGACTGAGTTTGAGTTTGAGCAAGATATCTTCTCTATTTGTACACCAATTCCCCTCAAGGAAAGAGAGTCTCCATTAGAGTTAGATGAAGCTCCCAACATTGCTTCCTTTTGTTGAAAACGGCTGAATAAATTCATTTTCTTGTCCATCTGCCTCCTTAATGTCACTGTTTATTGAATTGTAGAAGAGAGGAGAATTTGTAAGAGGTAGCAATTGATCACGGTCATCAACTAACAAATCATCCACGAAAGAATTGTTCATCCTTTCTGTAACTTCCTGTTGTCTTGTGCTGATCTTTGTATCCTTCTTATTGTAGAACTTGCAAACAACCCATTCATCCTCTTCGAGCTCTCCCACCGTAGAAAATCAAAGTTTTCTTCATCCCAACAAGGACACCTTTCCCTTTGAATATCTCCTTATCCTTCCCCATTGCTTTCCACTAGCTAGTTGATGTGGCTCTATTGGTCCTCATTCCTGTAAGATACTTCTTATCACTTTTGCAAAATAAGTACCATTCTCTCTCCCATATTGACTTTTCCTGGAAGATCCCATGGCTAGCACTCGTTGAAACTTCCTTCACCCCAATGGCCATTGACTTAAAGCTTTGATCAATGATCTTCTCTAAGAGATGGTGCGTTATAGTCTCCTCATCTGTTGGATGAAATCTTCAGTCATGAATATCAGGCAATAGGATAGAGGGGCAGATTCGGGACTGATTGGCAGGTTAGGGATTCTGTGTGGAGTCAGATGTCTTGCGGTTGAGAGGATATGGGTGAAGTTGGGTGCAACAACAGGATGACGAACAACACGGCCATCCCAAATCCTGAACGTACGCACATATTTCTGGATGGGCTTCAGCAGGATTTCGGCAATCCGGTGACCTACAGTGCTTTCTGAACATAGTAGGAGAGCTCAGAAACCTGGATCTACCTGATCAAGGCTAGACTGTTGCTCATCCCACAAATCGGTCCTACATCTTACCACAATCTCCGGCACTTCCACCTCCAAGTGTCGGTCTGATGGATGCAATCGGCTAGGTGGTTGATCTAGAGGAAGAAGATCGACGGGAGAAAGTTGGAACAGAGGATGAGAGGAGATGACAAGCTACAGGTCATGAAGTTGAGCTGTGGGAATTTAACAGGGAAGAGGCGGGTAAACTGGAGAAGCTCGTGACTTGAAGAGATGAGGAAGCTTCATCTCTTATCCTAGCGAGCTTGCTGGAGGCAAACAAGACAGAGCATATGCCTAGATAACCGGAAGCAAGAGCTGTATATGGGGGCAAACTTATCCGTGAAAGCTCTTGAAATGAAGTTGGTCTCTGGTTTTACGGGAAAAGACAGCTTGTTGATTATCCGAGGTTTTCACCGGGATTTACTACGAGATAATGCATTAATTGTTTTGATTTGATTTTATATGATTTTTCACCATTTTGTTTAGATTCATGGGCAACACTAATAATGACTTGCCACAATTAGTATTAGCATTAAATTAGGATTCAGCAACGTGTCAATCAATTTAAAAAATGTCCTCAATTTGCATGCACTCTCTTGAAATGTGCGATGTTGGTTGGGGCCGCATCGATTTGCGTGCACTATCTTATTTAAACAAATTGAGAGTGAATTTATGATATTGACGGTGTTCCGGACGCAACGACGAAGTCCATTCATCAATCGAACGTCGTTTGGGTAGCGCTGAACAACTTTTTTCTTACAATTCGTGCTTTCATCTCGAAATTCGTGCCACCAATCCTGATGATCCAAATTGAATAAAAAAAATATAGTTTTTAGAGGTTGACAACATTCCGGACACAACGACGAAGTCTGTTCATCGATCCGATGTCGTTTGATGAGCATCATGTTTTAATTTCGGGTGTTAGTCGTCCCTTTTGACCGATCTCATCCGATTCAATTGCGAGGGCCTCTACCTAGCAGAATTCGACGTCCTGATTACAACGACGCCGTCCGTTTGTCAATCAAAGGTCGTTTGACCCTTCAAGGGACATGTGGCGCCAAGTCGCGTATCGCTTTATTCACCAGTTTAGGTCCTTTCTCGTATAGGGGTCAACAAGCAGACAGTAGGATACGAGCAAAGGTAATAATTTAGGCTATTTTAAAAAAAAAATTGTCCGGGAGTGGAGGTCAACAATAAAGTCAAACTGTATGATTCTCAATTCAAAATTGAACGAACTTGGAGGTGCCTTCTGTCAACACTTCATTCGGATAGTTCTGACTAGTTCTTGTGGTTGGCAATGCAATTACTCATGTCAACAACATCAGCGACTTGCCAGTGCTTCTTGGCTATATGCAACCCGCCTACACTTTCAATGAAATTTTTATTTTGTTTCATAATTAAAAAAAATTGGAACTTTGGAACTCGTACAAAATTGATACTCCCTGCTTTTCCAGATATTATGAATTTCCCCAATCTATTCCGACCTGTTTCTTAAACAAATGGTTTGATATTTTTGTACAACATTCATTCCTAATCTGATTGTTTACCCATTTTTGCTGCTGTTTTTGGCTTGGGTTTATAATGCCTCTGCTATTATATATTATAAAGCTATTCATTTGCATATATAGTTGAATTTTCTGTTGGGCTTATACTGACTCAATCTCACATACTTGTATTTAGTTATCCCTTTTTTTTTTTATCTTGTCCTCGAATGTTTTCCCACGTATTATTTATTTACCTATTAATATTTAAATGAATAAAGTTACAAACGGTATGCTTCAAATTATTTATTTCTCATGAAAGCGTTGTTGATTATGGCAGGTCCTTTGCGATTTGATTCAGGATGAATCTGAACCCCCAAAGAAAAAATTTTATGATCTAAAGATTGAACTGCTCGAGGAAATTGGGTGGGCTCATTTAGTGTTCTATGAGAAGCAGTGGATCCATGTGCGTTTCCCTTCATCTCGGTTCGTCTTCTGATTCATTATTTCACTTGTTTCTACTTTCTATTTGATTTGGACATGATTTAAGATTGTTCCAGAACATTCTGGAGGTTCGTAAACTGATTTTGCTTTCCGATTGGAATTTGTTCTTGTTTGTGCTTCTGTCGGAGAACCCTTTTGCAGTTTCTGCAGAGAGATATACACTTTGATAAAACAACTAGAAATATTACATTATATCTGGTCTTATTTTGATATTTTGATTTGGACAGTTGATGAATGATTTGCTTAATACTTCTTGTATTATAATATCAACAATAATAAAATCAAGCCTTTATTTGATTACCTGGGGTTGATTATATGATTGAAATTTTCATTTAAATCTTATAAACCAAGTTCATTTCTAGTACTTTTTAACCAATTTTGTTTTTAGGCCTACGTCTATATTTCTTAACACGGCTAAATTTAATGTCTGCTCTCCAAATTGGGTTATTGAAAGGTTGATGTTTTATAAGGCTAAGGC
Organism: Dendrobium huoshanense; assembly: GCA_016618105.1. Classification (NCBI taxonomy): domain Eukaryota; kingdom Viridiplantae; phylum Streptophyta; class Magnoliopsida; order Asparagales; family Orchidaceae; genus Dendrobium; species Dendrobium huoshanense. The sequence continues at coordinate 45,363,242 of CM028343.1, read as the reverse complement.
TTCGTTTGGGATGATTTTTTTATTGCTTCTTAAAACGAAGTTTTAATACAAAAATTTTAAATTTTTTAACTAAAACTCCTTAAAATGCACTAAAAAAAGTGAAGATTAATTTGGTGGAATTAATTTATGTTATCAATTAATGGACGAGGGACTCTAAGAAAATTAGAAGATTGAAGATTAATTTGGCGGAGTTAATTTAATGTGTGGGTAATGCTTATAGGCTTTTGATAGTAGGCCAACACTTCTTGAAACTTGTTCATCATTGAAAACATAATCTTTTATAGAATTGTTCAAATAAGGTGAACTTGTACTTAATTCGTACTTTTGGAGGATTCCTTCTTTAATTCTAGATATTTCTATAAGGAATGAAAAGGATTGGATAGGTCCAATGTGATATAATATATATATTTGGTATTTTTTTTTTCTAGAATGAATCAAGACTGAAAATTTTGTTGGGGTTTCATAGGGATCAAGAGGAATTTTAGAATTTCGCTTGGCATAGCATTTAATTGTTTTTCACAATTTTGACTGGAACAACCTCAAATAAATTTAGGTTTATTGAATTATATTATGTGCACTAAGGATTTGAAGATTTTGGTAGAGTTTTATAGTGTTTACAGGGGATTTGACTTTGAATTTGGAGAAATTATTAGGTGCGGACACTAAATGTAGAGGTACGTTGAGTGGATATGTGAATATTCAATTAGATTTATTTTTTATTTTATATATTTAATGTGTTTGTGGAATTTTAAGTCAAACGCATCAAAAGTACAGCCAAAGTGCAAGTGCAGGTTAAGTAGCTTTTTTGTACAATTTTTTTTTTTTTTGAAAAAAAAAAATTTATTAAAAAATTACTTTAGAAAAAATAAGAAAGTTGTTCCAAACGAAGCATTGGACTTAACATATTAAGCATTGTAAAGCAAATTAAACATATTGATCACTAGCAAAGCAAATTACAACATTTTAAAACTTGATGACATGAAAATACAAAAATACATTACCAAATGGTGTAAACCTTCATGGATTGAGCTTCATATGATCTTACAGCTCTATGTGCTATGATCATTAGAGATAGAGTAGATGCTAAAAAGAGGAATATCCGAGTAGGCCCTTTTCCAAAAGTTCACGTCAGTCTTCAATTAAGTATCACAGTAGCTTTATGATTTAAAATGAATTTTCATGAAATAATAAAAAAATTGATTTATATATTATAACTATAATCAATTATATAAAATCAAAATTTCCTTATTAAATAATATAAAATATAAATAACTATCGCATCAATGCAATGCCGCTGGGATCAAGAAAATTGGTTCAGAAGTACTAGTTTTCGGTTCAGGCTATTATTATTATTAATATTATTATTATTATTATTATTATTATTATTATTATTATTATATTTAAGTTTTCGGTTCATATAATGCTTTGCAACCGGGTGATCTCCAGTGATGTCAATATTTGACACGATCCAAAATTCCGGCCTGAACATGACTCAAAATTTTAGGATTAGGATTAGCCTGTTTAAGAAATGGGTTTGATTTGGGTTAGAAATTTCAATCCATTTGTAAAATCGAATAGAATTTGGGTTGACCTGAAAATTTGAAATCAACACGGGTTGACCCGGGACCGTGTCTGTATTCATCCAAAGATTTACTATATTTGGTTGACTAAACGCGTGAATGGAAGAAAACTTCAAAGCTCCCGTCGGACCCGATTTCCTTGTCGTCGATATCGGTAGATTTACGGGATTTGGCTGAATAGACGCGTTAACGGAAGAAATCTTGAAAGCTCTCGTCGAACCCGATTTAGGTTTCGTTTGGGACGGCTTTTTTACTGCTTTCTAAAACAGAGTTTTAGTACAAATTTTTTTATTTTTGTACTAAAACTCCGTTTTAGAAAGCAATAAAAAAGCCGTCCCAAACGAAGCATTAGTTGTCGTTGATTTCTGTAGATTTACGGGATTTGGTGAATGGAACTACGAAATAAAGCTCCCTATTTTTGTTGTCGTCGCTTTTGGCTGAATAAGCAAGCTTCTGACATCGTGGTTACTTCCGATCTACTGGAGGTTACTTTCGTCATCGACGTGTTCACCTTAGCAATGTCCGGTCAACCATGGAGACCACTCCGTCCTAAATATTATTGTGTGTGGAATATGAATATCAATAAAATGCTTACATGTGGTATGCTTATGTGGAAAGTCACATTTGACTTACAACCCGACCTGTTTCTCTTTTCGGATCGACTGGAGAAGAACATACATTAACCCGCCCAAATTAAATAAAGGGTAAAAGATAAAAATGAGGAAATTTTTCACATTTCAAGCACCTATACTATTTTCAATTTCTGACATTTGCATTTTTCTGAGGTTCCTGCAAAAAATTCTTCTCCATTTTTCTTCCAGCATTCGCTTCTGCTCAAATGGAGGGAAAGGAGTCACCTGCAAAATAAAAAGTACGTTATTGTGTACAACATATAGGATTTGCTCCGTATTTTTTTTATATTCACTGTGTATTTGCTAAAGAAACCAAACAAAGATAAAAATATCTTGATAGCAATAAAAAATTATATATTTTTCACCTTCTACGTGTTTTCTGCGTGTAATCTGTATATATTTTTCTCAAATCATATAATTTTAAAATAAATATTATGGATCTTAAAACCATTAAAAAAATTCAATAAAGAAAAAAAGATTAGTCATTTCTTGCCATCTGATTAATTTGAGTGTAAATAATTCTTGATTTCTACTTATATTATGCGTATATTCTGCATACCCTCTTATCATGTATAGACAGTATAGTATGTGTATCGTATGCGTATAGATTGCATATATTTTGCCTACAGATTGCGTATATTCTACATATTTTCTGCATTATTTTTGCGTATCATATGCTTATCTATTTTAATATTTATTTTCTTAATTTATGAAGATCTACGTCCGCCATATCTATTATCGCTGTTATGTTTTAACATTCAGAATAATATGTGATACTTATTCCGAGATAATTCCTCCTGAAGTTGAAGACAAATTAAAGAACCTAAATATCTACCAATTTTTTTAATATTCTAGATTCGAACAAAATGCCCCACTTATTTACCAACTGATGACAATATGAAAAATATCACATTAAAATTTTATTATAGAGGGTCATGTTGTACCTTTCATAGCTAATAAAGTGGTCCTCCTTACTGGTTTTCCAAACTGAGATGAAGAGATTTCTTGGCTTACCCTCTCCATTACAACCATCACCTCAAAGGATATAAAATCGAAAATGCTATAGTTGACTAGATATAGCCCCCCAGAGACTAGGTTCAAAATATTTATTATGTATTTATGTTCAAATTTATTTTTCCAACAAAATAATTTCAAAACCCCTAGGTTGTTACAAATAATATCAAATAATGTAGATGAGTTTTCATCAATTAACTGGGCATGGTCTATTTGGGAATGCTTGGTTGAAGAGTTTAATAATGTATATACCAAACTTTCAAAGAACAAGTCAGCTGGTTACATCAATGGTTTTGTGGCTTTGCTAATTGTGAGTGCTAAAATCATTCTAATTTAACAATTAATTTGACTAATTCATTTGCTAAAATTTACTTTAATTTTATGCAAATTTGGTTCCTGGAGCACACTTCCATTCATCACCCTAAGTACCCTAACAAAAGGCCCTATTTCCTTCGATGGGCCAATGACATTGTATAATACCGAGAAGACCACCAAATTATTTGTTAATTTAAAGAAAAGACATGTATGTATGCAGATTTATTTGTTAATCTCAATAAGTATGCATATTAGTCATTATCTTGTATAGTATGTGTATCGTATGCGTATCATATATCATATGCATATATATTGTATATAAATTGCATATGGATTACATATAGATTGCGTATAAATTGTGTAATATTTCAAACTGCTCCAGTATCGTCCAGGCCGATCTGGGATCGTCCTGGGACGATCAGTGTATTTTCAGTTCCAGAATCTGTCCAGAATTGCTCTAAGTGATTTCCTGTAGGGATCGTCCAGGCCGATCGAGGTATCGTCCCGGGACGATCAGTGGATGGCACAAGTCAGTGAGTAGAGGTTTTTATCGCCTATGAATAGTAAACATCGTCCTGAAAAATCGTCCCTGGACGATGGGATTTTGGTCTGATCGTCCAGGCCGATCTGGACGATCGGCCGGGCCGATCTGTGTATTATAAAGCTGATTTCAGCTCATTTGAAGAGAGAGAAAATAAAAAAAATAAATATCTGATTTTCAGCTCTGAGGAGAGAGAAAAAGAAGGTTTTGGAAAAGTTGATTTCGGGAAGACGCGGAGCCGTTTTCGATCGAAGTGACTGTTGAAGAATTTGCTGTGCTCGAGGTAAGGCACATTCCGTCTTTCTCAATTTTCAGTTCCGTCGAGGTTGGCGGTATTTTTCTGTCCGGATTTAGTTTTCGTTACGGTTTTTCGTCCGTATCTTTCGATTGGTTCAGTTTTTACCGCGTAAGTTTCTGTATATCGTTGCCGTGCCGGGTGTGCACGTTTTGATTATATTTTGAAGATTTTCGTCCGGATATTTTTGATTCGACTGTGTTTTTAGTCGACCTGATTTTTCTGTGAAATTGGAAATTATCTGTGCAGTAGAATAAATGTTCTGGAATATGCTTATCTATGTTCTGTGCGAATTCGGTGAATTTTCTTTGCAGGAATTTTTGTGTAAATTCTGTATATTGCCGTTGTGCTGCCCGATTTTCGGGTAATTTCTGAAATGTCCGGATTTCTTCTGAATTGTAATGCTATATGAATAAGCTATAAAAAGGGAGTTATAAGGGGCCTGAATCCTATGAGATTCAGTTAGTGAAAGGGGAAATCTGAAATGAGCTCAAATCTGAAATCTGATATCTGTTTCGTTCCGGATCCGATGAATTCTGTTCTGGTGCTATAAGCACATCTGTTTTGGTGCCGTGAGCACAAAGGGAGACATAAGGGGCCTGGATCCTATGAGATTCAGTCAGTGTCTGGGAAGGGAGGCATAAGGGGCCGGAATCCGTAGAGATTCCGTCAGTGTCAGGGCATTTAGCTATATGTATCTGTTCTGTTCTGTACGAAATTGTGATTCTGATACGATATGCTCCGTACGATTCTGATTTCTGAATTCTGATTCTGACTCTGTTGATTTGTTCTGATATGATCTGTACGATTCCGATTCTGATTTGATATCTGTCCGTATAAGTTCTGATTTCCGATTCTGTTCTGACTTCTGATCTGATTTCTGTCTGATGAGTTTGGTTTTGGTTTCTGAGAATTTAGATTGGTGGTTTGTTGCTTTGCTGAGCTGTTGAGCTCACCCTTGCTTTCTGGTGGTTTTCAGGTTCTGGGAAGGGCAAGGAGGTCCAGGATTAGTTTCAGAGTCTGATCCGATTAGGTACTTTTGTACTTGTTGATTTTTGTACAGTCATGGCTTTCCTGTTCTGTCTTTCTTTCTGTTGAAAGCCATGTACTGTTCTGTAGATGATTATTTTGAGGAAATGAAAAGATAGATGTTTTGTTCCGCTGCATTTGAGGTTTTTAGTAGCTCTGTTGTTCTGTGTTTTTCTGTTGAGTTAAGAATTTGGAAGATCAGTTCAGCAACCTAATCCAAAGCCAGATCCTGGATAAGCAAGTAAGTGTGCGCTCGCCGCGATCCGGCTCGGGCGGGATCCGTCCCTGTCGGGTCGGGTCGTGACAAATTGTGTATAGATACGCAATAAGGAAATTATTTGATGACAAATCATTTGCTAATAAATTAATTTTTCACAGATTTTTGTTGACCTCCAGGGAGTTACCCCTGAAGAAGCTAATCTTTTGGGCATCCAAAAATATCCATCAAGCTATCATTCTCCCATTCAAACCACCACTCCTGAACATCATCTCCCCCCCCCCCCCCCCCCAATATCTCCCCAGCAACCCTAGCCCCAATCTACTCAGCAACCCCAATCCCCAATCACCTAAGCAACCACACTTTTCATTTTCACCTCAATCATTTGATGTTCTCCAAGAGAAAATAATCAAAATAGTACATTATACTTGCACAAACCTCTTCCAAGAATTTGAAGATAGGTTGAGAAGGAAGTTTGAGAAAATAGTGAAATGAGTGGATTTATTTGATTACAAGCTCCATAATTGTATTATTCAAGGCACTCTTAATCCTAATTAACAACTTGCTCCCTCCAATGAAAAATATAGTGATATCTTCTAAACATATAAAAACCCAAGCCCCAAATGAGACCAAACCCCCAGCTGAGACCAAAGCCCTAGAGAAGTCCAATGTCCCGGAGAAGTCCAATGTCCCAGAGTAGTCCAAAGTCCTAAAGCAGTCTAATGTCCCAGAGAAAATTAATGTCTCAGAGATGACCAAGGCTTGTAATGATAAAGAAGCTGGTGACTTAGAAGAGGATGCCAGTTTTATAAAAATTCAAAGGGTGTACAAGAAGCATGAATTAGATATTCCTAAGCCCTCCCCATAAAGAACCTTTCCAAAAAAATCCATCCCAAAAAGAACCTTCCCAAAAAGAATCATTCCAAAAAGTTCTATCCCCAAAAGATCCTTCAAAAAAAAAAAAAAAACCATCCCAGAAAGTTTCATCCCCAAAAGAACCTTCCCAAAAAGAACCATCCCAAAAAGTTCCATCCCCAAAAGAACTAATCAACATTATTAATGTTAAGGTAAATCCTAAACCTGCAAGTCTAATTGTGAACTACATTGGCATAGACATGTTGAGTCCTGAGAAGAAATATTTTATTATGGAAAGCATTAAGAAGTACACTAACATATAAACATTCTCATTATATTATTAAACTACAATTTTTTGTGTTTATAAGCTGCATATTTTCTGCGTTATGAATGCGTATTACATGCGTATTGTATTTGTAACTTCTGCATTTTTTATGCGTATTATATGTGTATTTTATGCGTATTTAATGCATATTTTATGCGTATTTTATGCGTAATTTTTATTTAATTTCTGCATAATTTTTTTCAAGAGTGATCCAATATTTGAAGCTATGAACATTATAATTTCTAGACATGGCATGGACAAAATATTATCTGATAGTTACCTTGACAATGATCACGTGGATTCATTCGCGATTTTATTGCATAAGAAGAGTAAACTTTTTCCCAACAAGTATCATAAATTTCAATACATCTCGCTAATGTATTGGGTTAGTATACATATTTAATTTATATATAATTTTATATTTCTTATATTTAATTCTTAGATTTAATTCTTGCAGCATTACAAGCTGAAGAATAGTGAATTAAAATTGTTTATCGAACACATAAACTATGACTATGTTCATTCATGCAACATTCTAATTCAGCCAATTATTGATGGTTTGCACTGGACACTTCTGGTTGGGTTCCGAAATGAAAAGAAGTGAGAATTTTACAATTTTGTTCACAACCCTATGCATAGAAATATTGCTACAAAGATAGTAGTTTTAATGGTTTAGCATTCTATAGAGTTATATGGAGAATCAAAGGAGTTTGAAATTCTTCATCTCGTGTATAATAGAAGTAGAAAATATTGAATTTTGAGTTTTTCATAATTGATCCATGATTCCTTGTGATCAAAAGTGGTTTTTTCTTGGCTAGAGAAAATACGCACAAGATGCGCCCTCTATACGCATCTAGGATGCATTGTATATGCAGTCCATGCGCAACTCAAATTACTTGATTTTTCAAAATGATTTTATTTAATAAGAAGACAATTGTATCAATAAATTCTTTTAATATGAATCCTTCAAATACATATTTTAGAATCATAACAATCATTATAAAATTTTCTTAAGTGAACATAATATGTGTCTACACCCTTATGCTATGTATGTTATAGTACTAGAGAGTAGGGATATGTTTCCATGGTTTAACATTCTATAGAGTTATATGGAGAATCAAATGAGTTTGAAATTCTTCATCTCGTGTATAATAGAAGCATGAAACATTGAATTTTGAGTTTTTCACAATTGATCCATGATTCCTTGTAATCAAAAGTGGTTTTTTTCTTGGCTAGAGAAAATACATATAAGATACGCCCTCTATACGCATCTGGGATGCATTCAATATGCAGTCCATGCGCAGTTCAAATTACTATATTTTTCAAAATTATTTTATTTAATAAGAGAATAATTGTATCAATACATTCCTTTAATATGAATCATTTAAATATGTATTTTATGATCATATCAATCATTATTAAAATCTTCTTAAGTGAACATAGTATGTGTATAAATCCTTATGCTATAAATATTATAGTTCTAGAGAGTAGGGGTATGTTTTAATAGTTTAGCATTCTATAGAGTTATATAGAGAATCAAAGGACTTTGAAATTCTTCGCCTCGTGTATAATAGAAGCAAAAAATATTGAATTTTGAGTTTTTCACAATTAATCCATGATTCCTTGTGATCAAAAGTGATTTTTTCTTGGCTAGAGAAAATACGCACAAGATACGCCCTATATACGGATTTGGGACGCATTGTATATACACTCCATGCGCAACTAAAATTACTTGATTTTAGAAAATTATTGTATTAAATAAGACGATATTTGTATCAATAATTTCCTTTAATATGAATCCTTTAAATACATATTTTAGGATCATAGAAATCATTATAAAAATTTTCTTAAGTGAACATAGTATGTATCTAGACCCTTATACTATATAAGTTATAGTTCTAGAGAGTAGGGGTAAGTTTCAATGGTTTAGCATTCTATAGAGTTATATGGAGAATCAAAGGAGTTTGAAATTCTTCATCTCGTGTATAATAGAAGTAGGAAATATTGAATTTTAAGTTTTTCACAATTGATCCATGATTCCTAGTGATCAAAAGTGGTTTTTTCTTAGCTAGAAAAAATACGCACAAGATACGCCTTCTATACACATTTGGGACGCATCGTATACACAGTCCATGCGCAACTCAAATTACTTAATTTTTTAAAATTATTTTATTTGATAAGAGGATGATTGTATTAATATTTTTCTTTAATATGAATCATTTAAATACATATTTAGGGATCATAGCAATCATACCAATAACAAATATTCTTATTAAAAGAAATAGCTCTAAAGATAATAATACAAATTTATAGGCATGGTGTACGCACAAGGTATGCATACAATACTCATATCCAAGTTTCTAAATTAACTATCAGCTCACAAATATTCTTATTACATTTAATTTTCTGATTTAATGATATACATCATCAACTTCATGTACATAGCTGATGGCTTATTGGAAGGTACACCTTTTATGTATTCCTCGGTGAAGCATTTGGGTATGCTTGTGAAATTAGAATGCTTTACTTGTTTTACTGATGGCTGACTGGATGATTCCCCGGCTATGAAATTGCACTGCTTAGCTGATAGCTAACTAGAGTGTACATAATTTATGAAGTCCTCGATGAAGCATTCGGACATGCTTGTAAAATTACATTGCTTAACTGATGGTTGACTGGAGTGTACACCATTTATAAAATTCTCCATTAAGCATTCGGGCATGCTTGTTAAATCACACTGATTTGAAGGAGTAAAAATTTTTGTTGTGTTTTTCTTCACTGGTAGTTTCCCTGTTAAACAATTTAATAACAATATGTCATAATATACACTAAATAAATTAGTAAGGAAGTAAAATTATACTCTTCGGCTTCTTTTCCCAGTGGCTTTTCAGCCTAGCTTTGGATATGCCTTTAGGCCCATGCTTTAGAAGATCTTTCAGTTTTTCACTGGTACCCTATATAAACCTATTTTTTTCTCTTTCCATGAAGAATCAAATCGAGATTTTCAGATATCTTCTTCATCGTAGCCAACATGTATTATTCAGCCTCTTCATTCAGCTGCACTCGTGTGCTCATTTCATATACAAACCTACTAATATGATTTCTGAATATGAATCTTCTACTAGTTTTAGATTTATTCTAAAAAGATCCTTTCAAATTTTGGCCTGAATATATATCTTTTCGAGCTCTTATTGACCATCGCATCAGTAGGTACTTCTCTGGGATTTTCCAATATTCATTTGCCTCAAAACTCTTATGCAGTGAGAATACGGTAAACCCATTGTTTCAAACTTCCTATAAGAGCATTGAATGTTACCATTTTGTGCATCAAAATCAACAACCCATGGATTAGATTAATCATTTTTCTCTGTGCAATAGACAAAAAATTTTGAAGAATCATAGGACACAAGCTATACACTCGTTACACCCACACCTTGTAAAAATTCTTGTTAAAAAAATAACTATAATTTTTTTGAATAAAATTGAGTAGCTTGCTTTAATATTGAGCAGTTTTTTATTTCAAGTTTTATTTCAAACTGGTTGCATCTATAATTCTCATCATGTTCATTCCGGCGTTAATTCTTCATCACCTTCTCTAAACCCAGAAAACAATCAGTTATAGAACTTGTGGGCTTAAAAATGCCATGACATTCATTATTAGTAGACTCGCTATGTTGTGTGGATAGAATGTTCATATTAAAACAATCGTTATTGAAGGTTGTTGACCACTTATTTCTTATTCTATAAAGATCCTCCAACCAAACATAATTATAGAGTTTCCCTTGTATGATCATTTCAGCCCATATATTCTCAAACTCCTCTCTAGAGTCACATTTGCTAATACACTTATGGAAGAGGCCTTTGATGACTTTGTTGCTATTGAAGCATGATATTTTTGATGGCGCCTTTTTACGGATATGCCATTGGCACAGTCTATGGTGACTATGAGGTAATGCAACTTCTATGGCCCTAGCCATTGGCTGATCTTTATCTGTAAATATCATATTTGAATGTTTATCACCCATCATTTGCACAAAAGTTATAAACAGCCACATAAATGATTCAATGGTCTCTTCTGACAAGAAGACCACCCCAGGCAAAATGTTTCGCCAATGATTATTAACCCCAACAAATGGTGTGCTTACCAAATTATACTTATTAAGCCTATAACATATGGCCTAGGAAAATAATGATTGTGGTTTTCAATAAATTTTTTCACCTTCCAATATCCAGCTTCATCCATTATAAACCTAATCATAGATGGACAATCAGTTTGGGTGTCTGATTTTCGATATTTCCTTTGGATATTGAGATGAGGCGTCTTCTTGAAACCAGTTTTTGAACAAATAAAGTCCTTGAATTTTATTATTCTGGAATTTGACCAGTAACTATGATGTCCTTACGAACACTAAAACCAAGATTTTGGCCAGAATTACAATAAGCCTCGTATGCCTCTTTCTCATTGACATAAATATCCTTATAAATATGAAATAAATGAATAGTAATTAAGCAATAAATAGGCACAAATAAGCAGTAATTAAGCAGACAAATGTGCAATAAATACGCAACAAATAAGCAATAAATACACAATCCATACTCAACAAATACGCAACGAATATGCAATAGATACTCAATCAATACGCATAATTTACGTAATGAATATGCAACAAAAGCATAGAAATGCGTAAAGCATTCTACAAAGTCCTTAATGTACCTTTAGCTCAGTACTACTTTAAAAGAAGGGACCATCGACTCTTCTTTTAAAGTCAATTACAATTTAACATTATGTAGATTGTTGATAAAAGTGCGCATCTTTGTTAAACACAATAAATGCATCAAAAAACATCTCTGTAAAGAAAGTTAATGGAAACATTGTTGTAAAGAAAACTTGGAAGGAGGCGAACTTTACCGATAAGCTGAACTTTCCCTCTAGTCGCACTAGTTTTAACTGTTCTGCTTCCTGTGAGCTCGTTTCCTGGACATCTGCATTCAGGTTATCAGCTTCCTCCGAGTCCTGTGAAAAATATTGTATGCTCATAAAAACAAACGTCCTTCTCCAGATCCAGATCAATCTTCATCTTCATCGGCATTTTTTTACAAAAATTTTGACTAAAAGTGTTATATATTTCGGTGATTCGGGCCTTTAATCCCGAAAAAAAGAAGTGCCAACCTTAAATTTAACGTTTGGCCCGGGTCGGGCTGCAAGAAAAATGGTTTTGACTGGGTCGGGTTGTGACAAGTCAAATGAATATCCCAAACTTTTCACTTTCCACGTAAGCATCCGAACATAGCTCTATGTTCGGATTCCACACACAATAATTTCTCTTTCATTGAAGCATGGTGTTCAAGCATCGGGATTACCTCGTCGATGACTCAACCTTCTTGCTTCCTCATATAACAGTTCAGGATCATCATGTCAATGCCATTCGCATTGTAGTTGTGGTTCAGGTTTGCTTAATTGTCACCTCGCTTTTCATATTCATCATTGAATCTAATAGATCTTCATATTTCCACATGATGGGTCAATTGCTTATGGCTCAGGTTCGGGTTGAGAAAAGTCACACAAAATTTAAATAAAAGCGGGTTCGGGTCGTGTCAAAAATTATCGGATCAAAGTCGGGTTTGACCCGAACCTGACCATGGACACGATTTGACACCCCTTGTGACTTCTACCATTTCCGCATTTTATTTTATAGTTACGCAGTTATATGTCTGATATACTAAATTTAAAAAAAATAATAATAATAATGTTATAACAATTAAATATTTATAGTTAATAATTCTTGAATTTCCTCTCATTACCATTATTCAAAGTATACAAGCTCTGTCGGACTCTCTATAAATGCAAAATTTATTAGGTGCATAGCGCGAATCATGCTCGTATGTCAATGATGGGAAGACATGTGAATTTTTTTCTCTTTCTTGTATTGAGGGTGTGTACAAGATTTACAAAAGGGAGAAAAAATCCAAATACCTTATGTAATAATCTCTCCTATGATTAGAGCAACCACGTCAAACATGCAATAAGATTCCATAGATATCATCATTTGATTGTTATGTGTACCAATATATTCATAAAAATTAGTATGCCAAATCATTTTCTCTCTCCATCAAATTTTCTACTAACTATTTTTTCTAACGTTACACTAATATTTTTTTATAACAATATATTATATGAATTAAAAAAAAAAAAACTTCAATGTTAGTTCTAATCAAATAACTTGCCCACATAGCTTTAACCACCATTTGACCCATTCTATGCGTTGAAGAGACAATGCTGAAGACAAGTTTATAAAGATGAAAATAATATAAAACTAAAGTTTGGTCGTCGTATATAGATCTAATTAGCAGTAAATACAAGCTAGCTTGATGGTGCTTATAGTTAATTTCAACGCTTTAAACATTGCCAAATGCTTCAAAACGGCCAAAAAATAATTAACATATTGAAAGACTTGAGTAGTTAATGACGCTTAGAGCCTGAAATTGCTGTCATAGCATGGAACTTTTATTCTATCCAGTAAACGTACGCAGAGGAAGGTTCGGTTTTAGACAAAAAAGCGCCTGTACCGAGTTTTTTCAAAAAACTCGGTACAGGCGCGAAAAACTCAGTACATGCGCTTTTTTGCTTAAAACCGAACCTTCCTCTGTGTACGTTCACTTGATAGAATAAAAGTTCGAGAGACAAAGTGTAGTTTTGTTTTAATAGATTTTTTTATATAATTAATTCTAAAATAGCTGTGGCATTGATTGACAAATATAATTATTTTAATAATAAAATGTTATGATGCCTTAAAGTGATACCATGCATTTGATTATTTTATATTTTTTATTTTTAGCGGAGGTTCAAAAATTTCGCCGGTGCTTTGGAATAGTAAGGAGTGAATACAATTTGGGATTTATTCTTAATCTTAGAGAGGTCTATTTTAGAAATATTTGGTTTAAAACTTTAGGGGGGGGGGGGGGGGGGGGGGGCTATTTGGGAATATTTAATAATATTAATATTATTTTATTTATTTTTAAACATAATTGATTTGTGTTATTTTAGTTATTTTAATTTCTATCTTTTGAAAATAAATCAAGATATTCTTTAAAATATACAACATTTAGGTCTTTTTAGATATTTTTTTATTGAATGAAAGCCACCTCGGCCACACCGCCCATTGCAATCAGCCATCGTTCATCACCCTATGGAGCATCTTTTGAAGCATGGTTAGGAGCTAGCAAGTATTCATCCTAATGAGGTTCCCATTCTCAAAGCTCGTCTCCTTGGCGCTCGATCAAGGGAGCACATGTTGAAAGAAGGTTTCGACCAGGAAGCTTATCTCAATAAGCCTTCATTCGAAGAGGCACTCCCCTTATGGGGTCTTGGTTCTTCCTGGAGTTTGCCACAGCTATGACCACCCTTTCTCCGTTGATATCCTTTTCCAATCAACATGAGACATACACTTATAGAGCCTACTGCCATGTATTTCCAAACTTTCATCCCAGCTCATAGGAAAATCTGCCTAAAAGACTCGTTAATTAGTTACCACTCTGGGTTTTTCATTTGTTCAAGTTACTCTTCTTTACAAACTCGCCCATGATACCCATCTTGGAGGACTCATCTTAGGCACTCCTCATCGAGGATCTATATAGGATGTTCACAACAAAAGTCGTGGAAAGGGCATGCCCCCAAGGCCAAGCTCATTTGTATTCACAAAAGGCATCCTGACCCATGTTAGAGATAGGTTGCCACATGTGTATCTTTCATCCTAGTCCACATATTTATGTCAGCCTGTACTTATTATATCATATGTATTTTTTAAAAAAAAATTAGATGTATCCATTCTTGTATCCCTCTTAACTTAATAAATAAGAAATTAAGTGGCATATTTTTGACTTAATGTGATTTTGACTACACATAAAGATTACATGGTTTCTCATATATCCTCCAAACTAAATTGCATCTTCCTATTCTCTTAAACTTCCTAACTAAACTATTAGTAAGGTTAGTGTTACACATTGACAAATTTGAATCTAACATCCTTTATAGTGTGATAAGTGTCGATTGATATCGGTGACTAGCCTATTGAGCCGTGTTAGCTCATTCATGATTTTGCTTTTATTTTCAGGCTTAGGGAAGGATAAGGAGCAAGCTGAGTTGTTTAGATAGTACTCTTTGATATGTTTTGTAGGTATGTGTTGGTTAGTTTTGATTTTTGTAGGCTTGATTTTTTTTTTAAAATGATTTGTTGTCAATCACTGTTATAAATATATTTCAGATTATATATGTTTTGAATGATATATAAAAAATTATGTAGCGATTCAGTAGTCTTCTACTTTATATTGCAATTCAATAGCAACTTTGTCTAATATATAAATTGAAAGTTTTGTTTCAGTACTTCTCCAACCAGATCTAGGGGTCAATCTTGTCACAATTGAACACGATATGATCTATGTGATATGGTGTCATATCGGGCCGGGTTGTGACAATTAATACACTTGAGATTTATTTATAGTTAAAGGAAGTATATAAGTGTAATTAATACCATAATGAGTAACTTGATAAAAGGCACTCTTTTTGAAGAAATAATAAAAGTTATGTAGTGAACTCAATTCACTTTTTTTTTTTTTGTTTATTGGAGATATAAAGTGATTCTTTCTTAATTTTCTTTTTTTCCATTTCACAAGTTTCTCTTCAACTAGTAACTGATTTAGGGAACAAAATGTATGTTCATGTATGATCATATAGGTAACTCATGGGTGCCAAATATACTCACCTTAGTGGGACCAAATAAATTTCCATTGAATCAAGGTCAGGGAGCAAAACGAGTCCATCCCACTGAAGTTTGTATTATTAAAGCTTGTCCCCTATAGATCTTGATCAATGACACACATGTACCTAGCGCATTTCAAATATGGAATTCACCTCAACAAGCCTTCATCAGAAGAGGCGCATCCTCTCTTTATGAGGAATTCACTCTTTCAAGAGTTCTCCCTAGCTAAGGCACCCAATTATCCAAGGATATTCTCATCCAAGAGCATAAACCTATAGAACCTACTATAATGGCTTCACCAATTGCTTTTTTCCTTGGCCCACAACCATATCTGCCAAAAGACATGTTTCTTACCACAAGGGATTCATCATTTTTCTAGGGCACTCGCCTTCATGGACTCACCTATAATGCCCATTTTGAAGGACTCATTGAGGGTAATTGCCCTTAAGGACTTACTTCTTAAGACTAGTAAAGTTTACTCATTAGAGGGATCTTGAGCCACATTTGAAATAGGTGGCCACATATCTATTTTTTAGCCTAATTCACATGTTTGTGTCAATATGTACTTTAAATCATATATTATTTCAGTATTTTTATATGTGTATTCCTATTACACTCTAAATCTATAAATAAAGTGTTATGATAAATTTTTTTTAATTCATGTCATTTTGGCCATTTATAAAGATTACTTAGCTTCTCTCCCACACTCCATAATCATTTATACTTCCTTTATGTTCTCTTGCTCTAGCTGGGGTCGAACTGGATGACATAATAAATAATAAATGTTATTGAAATTTAATAAAATTAACATAATAATAATGTTGTCATTCAAAGTATAAGACAAAAAATTAAACTAAAAAAAAACTTTAAAACATAAAACTTATATAATTAAGTAAAATAATTATTTTAAAATCTCACATAAAAGAAAAAAAAATTAAATCTCATAATTATAAGACTTTACACTCATAAAAATATGATAATTTTAAATTTAAATATTTTTCAAATTTTAAATTTGATTTTTAATTTAAATTTATGTTTTATATAACCATATAATTTAATATAAATTATTATTAATTTATGTTACATATTTAATAAAAGTTTAATTCTAACATAAGTTTATAAATTTAATATAAATTATTCTTATTTTATATTATATGATAAAATATATTTTACATGTTTATGATGTATACCAATGTTATTTTATAAATTTATATCTAAAATCATTAATAAATATATAAAATTATTAATGATAAATTATTTGTTATAGTGTATAAATAAATAAATTGTTATTATTAACTAATAAATAATTATCATTCACATCAAAAATAATTAATTAAAAAAATATGTTTAAAAATAAGATTTATAGGCATTATATATGTTATGAACTCATACACATCTCAACTCTTTTCTTTAGTTCCACATCTCTTGGAAACAATTTGTTGCTTTTGTTTATATAGCTTTTTGAGTTTCCTTGCTTCAAGAGGTCACATGGAGTGGTGGGGTTTTGTGATAGTTTGAGGGCAAATGTTTATAATAAAAAAATATATATTATAATTTTAATAAAATGTTTTAAATATATGTTAATTTATTTATTTAAAAAAATATTTAAAATTTGTGGGATATGAACCGGCCGGTTCAAAATAACCGATTTGCCGATTGAACCGTTCTGACCGGTTCGATGCAAAAATGGTTTTAAGATTAAACCGAACCGCTCTTGTGACCGGTTCACGATTGAACCGGTCGAATCCCCTTATATAAGCAAGGGATAGATTTCACATTATATTTATATATCTATATAGTTTTATTTAATATTAGAATATAAATAAAATAAATATAAAAGAACTACACGAATTGAATAGGAAAAGTGATTCCAAATGTGCCTTTAGTGTACAAGTTTATGAATCAAGATATACACAATGTTTATGGATTAATTTTAAAAATAGCTAAGTTATTAATCACAATATAAAACTAATTAAGATAATTTTAATAGTTGGAAAATCACACTTGTACATTAATCTTGCAATCATTTAAATGACATTAGGTTATTAATTAAACAAAATGAATGAGTGATTTATGATTAACCATGATATTAATGTTCAACCTAACTTCAATAGTTTTTATTTCAATTAAACTATTTATAAGTCAAGCTTAACAAGTTGTACCACACTAGCAATGCAAGCGTGATCAGCAAATGGAAAAGCTAAAGCAAAATGCATTGAATTGCCTATGCAATGATATAATTTAATTTTATCATGCACATTTGTTAGATATCGTTTGTGACAGCTTTCTTACTGCTTCTTAAAACAGCTTTCTAGTATAAAAAAAAAAAATTTTGTACTGAAAAATTGCTTTAAAAAATAGTAAGAAAGCTGTCCCAAACGAAACCTAAAGCTTTGTTTGGAATAACTTTCTTAATGTTTTTTGAAACTATTTTTTATTGCAAACTTTGTTTGTTCAAGAAATTTTTGTACAGAAAAACTATTTTATAAAGAAGGAAAAATTTGTTCCAAACGAAGCGTAATATAATCAAACATTAATAGTTACATAATGAGTCAAAATAACGATTTTACAAATAATAAGAAAGCCTTCAATAAGCAATACGTTTTGGCCAACACAGCGTGGCCATGAACCATTCCATAATTTGACTGTCGACAGGCTAATTTGCTCTCATTATGTGTCAAGACCTGCCATGTTGGTAAAGTTGGAGTGCTAAACTTTTGGATCTAAGCTAAGGAAAAATTTAGTTTTGCCAGAATTCTGATATCGTCGTACGATGCGGTCTTCTTACTAAATATTTCGAAATATGGAAGCCTATAGGATAAAATTTCAGAATAAGTTATTTCGAGCAATCATATTCAATCAATTCTGAAATAGCTGTTGATAGATGAAATCAATGTCCGGCTTTTGTATATATATATTACAAAGTAGTTGTCGGTTGACAAACTAATTATAACTAGAAATATGCAAGAGTGAGTTTAAATAAAATTTCATAAGATAGGTTGTAATCTCAAAGCAACCTTGAAATGAATATCTAGTAAAGAATTTTGGCTATGTTCATTAAAAAAAATTACAAAAGTAGTGTTAGATGTTTTTGTACTTCATTGAAATTAAGATTTACATATGATATTGTATACTAGCATATGTCTTTATAGTGTTTAGTAGGTAGCTTAAAAGTTAAGATAGAGAACTGACCCTCAAGGGAGGCCCATAGTAAGATCTCGCCCAATGATCCAATTGGCATTACTCGGAATCCACAGAACAACTCGCCTAATTTGATCTACAAGCGCCACTCGCTTGGGCTCACTAAAAAACTAGCCCTTTTAAGGGGTAGATTAGGGATTCCTCATCAAACCAATGACTCAGGGCCGACAACATGCTTGCACAACTATCTTAGTAACTCTCTCTCTCTCTCTCTCCTAGTGTGATAATCCTAATATGTCTTTGCTATAGAAAAGTGTCTATCTTAAAGGCCCTCAACTTGATGTATCAATAACAGCCACTAAGCTCACCTTTTTAGTAAACTTAGCTCACAAATATTCTCAATTTGGGTGACAAAAGGCTTAGCATCGATCACCCAAGATTCATAGTCAAAACCTAATCACCAACAAGCCTTGCTTGACACATGCTCACAAAATCGCCTATTCCCACTCGGCACCAAGAACTTGACATGATCGGATTCCAATGGAAGAAAGAATAATGATGAAAATTAAAGGCTTTTTAGATGTTTTCAAAGGGAAACTAAAAAGGGAGAGTATACCCAAAGGCTCTTCTAAATCGACAGTTCATCACACGCGAACTGACAGCTATTCATTAACTTCCACAAAGAGCCTACTCACATGCTAAAAAGAAATGAGGAGTAAACTAACTGACCAGGCAAGTTAGAGAGAATGAGCACAGGATCTCAAGGGAAATCAATCACCTTCTCACCTAACCCTAAGTTAATCGTGCCACACTTAGAGTCTTATAAAGGTAAGACTGATCCAACAGATCATCTAGCTAGTGACCTTCGAATTGATGTACTCTTTGCTAGATATTTATGATGACCTTAAGTGTCTGTTATTATTTATCACACTTATGGAATTAGCTCTTAGATGGTTCACTTTCCATTCATTGGGGGTGATTAATTCATTCGTCGTTAATTCACGCGTCAAAAAATCTAAATCGGCGAAATGTTTCCGTCGGAAACATTTCCAACGATGTTAATATTTCCAGTGCAATTTAGGTAAAAATGATGTTTATACATCGACTTTCCTTGACCAATTTCGACGTTTAATCCACAGTTAGTTTTGGTGGAAAAGTTGCACTAGAAGTATAAATAAATAATCTGTCGTCCTGATCTATCGCACTACTATCGACGGATAGGACCGCCTAATCTACCAAAAATATCGGTGCAAAATTGCTTCAAAAATACCAATCCATTTTCATTGTATCGTATTGCCAGTGATTTTTCTGATGGAGTATCTGCCGGAAACCTATAGCATAAACAAAAAACATAACCTTACAACTTATGAAATTGATTTCTACAATACAACCTACATACAAAAGTTACAATATTTTATACATTCAAACATTAACAAAAACAAGAAGAACAGATGTTCAAAAATTACAACATAAACAAAAACAAGAAGAATATCATCAACAAAATATTCAAAACTATACAAATATTGTCTAGAAACAAATAAGTGCAATTGTCCAACAAACAAATAAGTACATATGTCCAAAAATAAATAGGTACAAATATCCAAAAAGTTTGGGGCAGGTCTCAGATGCGAGCGGAGTGAATCAAAATGAAGAAGGAAAAATGAGAAGAAAGACCGTGGAGTAATCAAAATAGGGCTCTTTCCATCGGACTTTCCGGCATATTCTTCACTAGTAATGTTCTGATGGATAACACGCAAAAAATTTTTTGTCGAGTTTAAGTAAGCCAGCAGAATTTACACAAATGATTCCATCGATAATTTCTGGTAGAAGTTATGCCGGAATATAACATATACCGGCAAAAAAATCGAAGGAATATATGTCGGTATTGTCACAATGGAATTTACACATGTAATTTCGCTGTAAAGTTGTCGGCGTATATTTTACCAATTACTCCGCCGCTTTTTCCAGAGCATATATGTCTGTCGGAAAGTCCGACGGTAATGGTAGGTTTTCCTGTAATGTACAATCCATTCGACGACCCTTGCACGCCTACTATGGTTCCTCCAACCATCGTGGTGTGCTGATTATAATCCCCATGCATGACCTCTATTTCTCATCAACTATGTTGCCTCCAACCACCGTTGCATGCCTAACTATGATCCTTCCAATAATCGTATCCCTCATACTATGATCCCTCTAATTACCTTCATTGCCCGAAGACAAAAGTCCCTCTCTGACCATACATCGTCGCCCAACTACGGTCCCTTTGTCCTTTGTTGCCTATCGATTGTAGTCCTTTTGACCACTCGGTGACTATACTCCCTCCGACCATGGTCTCCTGCCAACCACGGTCTCTCTGAAGTTCTCCATCATTGGATTGTTGTCCTTCTAACCTCTATCTCCCATAGACTACAGTTCCTCTGGTCATGGTCGCGTGTGGCGATCACACGCTAACTATGGTCCCTTGGCCATGGTCGCCCACCAACCTCTATTACCCTCTGTCCACCATCGCCCGCCAACTACAGTCACTTTGACCACCTTTGCTCGCCGACTAAGGTCCCTCCGACCAGCATCGCTTGCGGACTACAGTCCCTCCAACCTTCGTCTCTTGACAACGGTCCAATGTTCGATCTTCGTCACTTGACTACAATTCCTTTTATCTCTGTCACCCGTCTACGGTCTTACCAACCAAATGAACAGGTTAGCATTCTATTGAGAATAAATCTCATATTATTTGATTCTTCCAACCGCAACTTTTTAATATGCTCTATATTTTTTACATTGAGCCAACGCCTTCTCTTGAGTAAGTGCATCATTTGTGATCAACAACAAAGACTAATGGATTCATTTCATTAGGGTTAGGCCTCATGGTTTTTCTCATTTTCATAGTTTTATGTAAAAATATTGGTTTTACTTTTTACTCTTGCACCGTTTTCTCTTTATTTGTATCTGTACTGGATCTTCGTACAAAGTTAGGACACTAAACTCTACATATATATCTCTACCACCACGAATGTTCCAGGATGCAACAATATTTATGATTATCAACTTATGATTAATACTTTAGGGCATGGGATTAACACATGAATCAATTCACTAGTTTCAACTCAAGGACATTGATCATATAAATTTGGATTCTTCTAAGCATATGCTTATATATTCAAATTGAATCTTAATTTGATTTTTCTAAGGAGCCTTAAGATTCACGTTTTAGATAAAATAAAATATTTTTTACACCTCTAATATAGATACATTTAAATTGTTAAAATGTTATGAAACAAATTTCTTTTTCATAAATAGTTATTGTTTTATCAACCACATAATTTCACCATCTCATGTAATATGAGTTTCTTCATGCTCAATGACAATGGATTTACTGGGAATCTTCTCATTCATCAAATCCGAATATGCTTCGCTCAGAACAAGATTTATTAAACAAAAATAATTAAAAATGGTGGATGCCTAAGCCAATTCTTTTTCTAACAGGCGCAGCCCAATTTTAGCTGGCCATTTGGAAGATGCTCGTCAGTTGCCCAAAATCCCAAACAAATAGACAACTAATCTCCATCTTCCTTATAAAAACCTCCTATTTATAACCTATCCAAGACTTGAGAAGAGCAGAGCTCGATTGTTCCTTTCCTCTTCTTCTCAAGTCTCAATACCAAGCTCTCAAGCACGCTAACAATGGCGTCCGCAATCCCCAAAGCTCTGCTCTTTCTCTTTATTGCTTCTGCAGTATTCAGCTCCTGCGTGCTCGGTAATAATGGATTAATTAACCATCAAATAATTATGACTGTCGCTAATTAGTATTTTCATCTTCTTATTCACTGATTGATGTCATCTATTAATTAGCAGGAGGGATCACGTGCGAGCAGCTCGATAGCAGCAAGTGCGCGTTCGCGGTTTCGTCCTCCGGTCTGCGTTGCGTGCTTGAGAAGAACGTGCGAGGCGGTAATCGGGAGGTCGAGTACTCCTGCCGGAATTCCGGTGTGGCGGCGACCGACGTGACGGACTGGATTGAGACGGATGAGTGCGTGAAAGCCTGCGGGCTAGACCGCAACACCGTTGGAATCTCATCCGATTACTTGGCCAACCGGCGGTTCCAGCGGCGGCTCTGCTCGTCAGAGTGTTATAACAGTTGTCCTAACGTCGTTGATCTCTATGCCAACGTCGCCTCCGGCGAAGGTAACGTCTATAATATCCATGGTCCATATATAAATTTGCCGATCTTTGAACTAATACAAAATTTAGCGGTTGAATAAAGTATGCATATAATATTCAAATTTTGTATATATGAAAATTAATACCTTATTTCTAATTTATAAAAACATAATGAAATTTTATTTCATTATTTTTCACTTAAAATTTGAATCAGCCGATCGGGACATATAAATATATATAAATTTAAAATTTTGTTTTCATAATTAAAGTGATAATTATAGAAATAAAGCACTGTTTTTTTTTTTTTTGGAACAAGAAAGCACCGTTATTAGCGCATTTAATTAGTACAAATTATTTTAAAAAAATTTATAAAATTTTTAATAAATGATTTAAAAATTACTAATAATATATTTTATATCAGGATTTTTTTTTTTTTTGGTACTCCCAAAATCATGATATTCTTAATATGGTTCATATAAATATAGGTGTTTCTCTGTCGAAATTGTGCGAAGTAATGACCAAACGACGCGAAATGATCGAAACAAACAGCTCCGGCGGATCCGAAGGCGACGATGCTGAGTCGACGGCGGCCGCGCCGTCTGTGGGAAGAAAGCTAATAGGATGGTACGCATCGGCTCCGCAGAACGGAAGGAAACTGATAGCTTTTTATGATGCAGAAGACGAAGAAGCAGCCGCACCTGTTTGAATCAAGCAAGAGGACAAAGATCACATTACTTATATAAAGCATTTATGCGGAATCTTAGGCGCATATGTTGTATCGCATAATAAAATATTTGGTTGTGGTAGACTTTTTATTTTGTTTATTGAAAAACCTATTTGAAATTTGTGTGGTTTGTGACTTTGTAAGATTAAGTTAAGGGGTTTACTTTATTAATCGCAAGTATTGGGTATGTTTTAAATTATGAGAAGATAATTTTGTACATATATGATTTGGTAAAAGAAATGTAAAAAATATTTCATATAGTATTATTTTATAATTTAGTAAAAAATAGAAAAAGAATATTGATTCAATTTTCATAACAATTTAATTATTTATCATTAATTATTTATTTATAACAAATAATACATATTAGAGCATATCATGTTAAGTAAAATTGAATATAATGTAGTCATTAAATTAATCAATATGGATGATCATTTTATTATTTAGTGACATTTAATTTATACTAGTTTTATTACACATGCATTAAATGTACGTTAATAAAAATTTTAAAATAATATTTAATTAATTAATCAAAATTTATATCATATTCATTTCAAAGAAAATATAACGACTATAAAACTCATCTCTATTAAATTTGTACTAGAATATTCTCAACATAAGTACAAAGCTAGTAAATATTAAATTTTAAAATAAATATGAAAATGAAGAGCATTAAATTTTGAAACATAATATATTATTATAAATTAATGCTAACAATAGTGATGTGCTCTACTTTGTCCTAGATCAACATATATTTTTGACTTGCAACAATATGAATCCCCAATTATTCTCTGCTAGTGTGTATATAAAAGAAATATGAAAAAAAAGTGAAAGTACATATACATTTTTACAATAAGCTCTGCAGTCATGATATAGTAATTTGAGTGCTTGATGTATATCAACTTCATGAAAAAAACATATTAGACCAACATATACTCAGCAACTTAAAATAAAAATAAAACTAATAAAAGTTCTAATAAGATATTTTCAAAAGCAAATAATGGTCCATTCATGTGCTATCTTTACCATATATGCACAAATTATCCTCATTTTAATCCAAATTTTCTTAGTTGAAATTGATATCAAGCTTACTAGTTGCATAAACTATATGTTGCATTGTAATCGCATGTTTTGCCTCCTGGAATATTTGCGGCGATAGAGAAATATATAGTTTAACTTCTTTGCTTTGTATGAAAATCGAGTAACCAATAAGATAAAATAGTGGATGCAGCATTCATAAGAGATACCAATATTTTTACGAGGAAACCTTTGAAAAGGGGAAAAAATTACGGGGTCTAACCCAGTTTGACATGATCCATTAGTGTTTGTAGTCAATTACAAATGAGTCCCTCCCTTGGAGGGAAGGCCTAATCTTGATGTAATAAATGTACATCATATAGAGTGCATTACATAGTGGGAATTGGAAGAATCAATATTGGCAAGTTCGTTTAGTCGGCAGGACCATAGTCCTATAATGATAGAGGCTACAAAAACTATTGTCTGACGATGGAGGTCAGAAGGTCTGTACTTGGCAATTGTAGTCGGCGAGCGATGGATGTCAGAAAGACCGTTGTCTAGTGAAGAAGGTCGGAAGGACCGTAGTCGATGGGCGATGGAGGTTGAAAAGTCCGTTGTCGGAGGGCTATGGAGGTCAAAAAAATTGTTATCTTACGATGGTGGTTGGAAGGACTATAGTCGGTGAAGGTAGTTGGAATGACTGTGGTTGATAGGCGATGGAGGTCGAAAAGATCGTTGTCAAGTAATGGAGGTCGAAAGGATCGTAGTCCATGAAGGAGGTCGAAAGGACCGTAGTCGACGGACAACGGAGGTCGAAAAGAGCACAAACGTTGGAAGGAACGTAGTTGGTGAAGGAGGTCAGAAGGACCAAAGTCGGTGGGCGATTGAGGTTGGAATGACCATTGTTGGCGGGCGACAGATGTCAGAAAGTTCGTTGTCTAGAAAAAGAGGTTCGAAGGACCGTAGTTGGTAAAGGAAGTTAGAAGGATCGTAGTTAGCAGGCGACGGAGTTTAGAAAGACAATTATTTGGCGACGGAGGTCAGAAGTACTATTGTCGGTGAAGGAGGTTGAAAGGATGGTAGTCGGTGGGCAACGAAGGTTGGAAAGACCATTGTCAGCAAGCAACGGAGGTTAGAAAGACCATTGTCTGGCGACAGATGTCAGAAGGACCATAGTTGGTGAAACAGGTCAAAAAAATCATAGTCGGCGGATGGAGAGGTTTGAAAATCCATTGTCGGTGGGTTACCAAGGTCGGAATAATCATTATCTAGCTACGGAGGTCGAAACAAAAGTAGTTGGTGCATGAATTCAGAAGGACCATAGTAGGTTGGCGAATTAGTTATGAAAGACTGTTGTCTGGTGACGAAGGTTGGAAGAACTGTGGTCAGTGAAGGAGGTAGGAAGAATTATAGTCAGCATACGACAAAGGTTAAAAAAACCATTATCGTCGGGCAAAGAAGGTCATAAAGCTCATTGTCTTGTGATGGAGGCTGGAAGGATCGTAATTAGTGAAGAAAGTCAGAAGGACCATAGTCGGCAGGTGGCAGAGGTTGAAAAGACATTTATTGACGAGCGACAAAGGTCAAAAGGATTGTAGTCAGCGAGAGACAGAGATTGGAAATGTGAAACTCTTTAATTAAAAGAAGTTAAACTCTTAAATATTGAGGTGTATTTTGGTGTAATGGTTGGAATTTTATTAAGAAACTCTGCAATTAAGCATGCTCATCCTAGAGTAATTTGGGATGTGTGACCTACTAGAAAGTTACACCAACATGACAAAACGGTGATGCTCTTATATGATCAGGAAGTCACTTTCAATGTCATGAAAATTCTATGAAGTTTTCTAAGGATAAGGGCGAGGATTATTGTAGAGTGGATTGTATTTATTCTTGTGTTGAGGAAGTTATGGAGAAATATTGTGTGATAGTTAGTTGGATATATCATTAAGTAAGGATGATTTATGTGAGATCGAGTGAGATTCTATCCAAGGTATCAGTGAAGTCCCTATGATGTTTAGGGAGAGATTTGAAGTGCTAGATACATCACCCCTAGGGAGACCTTGGAGACCCCTTATAGAAGAGGTTTATAAGTTGGAACATAAAGTATTGTATGATAACTTAAAATATGTCCTTTTAGGAGATGAGTCAACTTTACATATCATTATTTATACAAGGCTTACAAAAGATCAAGAAACTAAGTTAATCAGAGTGTTGAGCTCGTATAAGAGAGCATTTTGATAGTCAATGAAATTTAGAGGATTAGTCCATCTATTTTTATATATAAGATGTCGTTAGAAGAAGCCTATATACTTAAAGATGGTTGGTAAAAAAATAAATTCAAAAATGGTTAGATCTAGGTAATGTTTATCCTATAAAAGTGAACTTATTCCTAATTCACTGTATTCCAATGAAAGAATGGTTAAATTTCATGTCAAAAAAGGAAAGTGAACTTATTCCTATATGATTGTGACCATGTGGAGGATCTGTATTTATTATATAAAGCTTAATAAAGCCACTAGGAAGTATCAAATGCTAGGTAAAGTAGTTGGGGTTCCTTTCTCTTATATGACTACTCTAGTTATTACCAAATTCCCATTGCCCAAGAAGATCAAGATAAGCAACATTCACAAGTTCTTATAGAACCTTTGCATTTAGATCTATGCCCTTAAGTTTGTGCAATTCCCCTACAACATTTCAAAAGTGCATGATGTTGAATTTTTTTATTTAATAGAGTAGGGAATTAAAATTTTCATGGATAATTTTTCAGTCTTTGGAATGACTTTCAACATCTTCTTAGATCATTAAGGATTACTTTTAAAGAGATATGAGAAAAATAATCTTATGTTGAATTGGGAAAAAAATGCCTATTCATGGTGAAGGAAGGCATTGTCCTCGGACACAAAATATTTGAGAGGGGTGTGGAGGTCAATAAGGTGAAAATCCAATAAATTAAGAATTTTCCACCTTCTACTTCTATTAATGGATTCCACAGTTTTTTTAGGTCAGATCAAATTTTATAGGCATTTCGTTAAAGTGTTTTAAAATAATACTAAAATTTTATGCCATTTTCTAGAAAAATATATACCTTTTGATTTCAACTCTAATTGTTTAACTATATTTGAAAATCTTAAGAGGTACTTAGTTACTACAACTATCATCATTTCATCTCAATGGTCTCATAATTTTGAATTGATGTGTGATGCTAGTTATTATGCCATTGGAGAGGTTTTAGGAAAAATATTTGATAAGAAATTTCATGTCATTTATTATGCTTGTATAACTCTAAGTTATGCCCATATTAATTATATAATTACTTATAACGAGCTGCTAGAAATAGTTTTTTCTTTTGATAGATTTAGACCTTATTAATCAGTACTAAAGTAACTATTTCTAATGATCACTATGCCATCAAATACTATTAACCATGAAAGATGATAAAATTAGATTAATTAGGTGGATTTATTGCTACAAGAATTTGATATAAAGATTCTTGATAAAAAAGGATATGAATATCACGTAGTCGATCATTTGTTTAGGCTAGAGAGGGAGAATTCAAAAAATAATGATAATGATATTAGTGAAGTCTTACTAATGAAAAGTTTTTTGCATTGGATTCATTGATTGTGCCTTAGTGTGGTGATATTATGATTTTCATTTTTAGTATAGTAATCTATGCTAACATGTCTTGCAGCCATAGGCACAAATTTATACACGGTGCCAAATTCTATTTTTAAGATGAGCCTTACCTATTTAGAAAGTGTAAAGACCGAATTATTAGTAGTGTGTCCTACAAGACAAGATATAACCCATCATTAATTATTGTCATGATTCTAAGTATGGAGGGCACTTTGGAGGGTTTAAAACTTATTTTAAAATCTTACAATCTGAATTTTATTGGCCTACCTTTTTAAGGATATAAATTACTATGTTAAAAGAAGGGATAAATGCCAGTGGGTAGGAAATATTTTAAAAAGACATGAAACGCCTCTTATTTACTTGATAGAAGTTGAGATTGTTTATGTTTGGGGAATAGACTTCATGGGTCTATTTGCTCAATCTTTTAAAAGTTAATATATCTTAATAGTTGTTAGCTATGTCTCCAAGTGGATTAAAGGCATAGCCACTCCCAAAATTTATGCCCAATTAGTAATTAAAATTTTAAAATATATATCTTTTTACTAGATTTCGAATGTCTAGATTCATTATAAGTGAAGGGGGTAGCCATTTCTATAAAAAGATAGTGGAAAATTTAATTTTAAAACTTGGAACTAAGCATTGGATAGAAACTTCTTATCATCCCCAAACTAGTGGTTAAGTTGAGATAAGTAATAAGAGATTAAAATATTTTTAGAAAAAAAATGTAAGTTCGAATAGGAAAGATTGGTAACTAAGAATGGATGATGAATTATGGGCCTACATGATTGCTTATAAGACTCGCATTGGAATCTCTTCCTACAAATTAACATTTGGAAAAGCTTGCCACTTGCCTCCAGAGTTAGAGTACAAAGCTTACAGGGAAATAAAAAAATAAATTTTAATCTTAATGATGCTGAAAAAGAAAAGGCTTATTTAGTTGAATGAATTGGAATAATTTAAGAATGATGACTGCAAGAATGCAAATTTATATAAGAAGAATATTAAAAAATAGCATGAACGTAAGCTTATTAAGAAATAATTTAAGCTTGGATAGGAAGCATTATAATATAATTCAAAATTAAAATTCTTTTATGGGAAACTTAAATCTAGGTGGTTAGGCCCATTCACTCTTTTTAAAGTATATCTTGATGAAGCTATAGATATCAGGGATAATAAAACAACCCAAACTTAGGAGGGGGTGTTTATTACCTTAAAAGTTCAATGGAGCCGATCATCTTGGGTAGAATTTTGGTATAGTCTGGTTAAAGACTATAAACTTAACACTAGTAACTAGGATAGATTGTGTGCAAATCTTATTATGTTTATGTTTAAAAGTCCATTTGATAGGTTTGATTTGTGTCTTATAAATATTATGGGAATGTTTGTTGTTATCTTCTTTGTTGGATCTCAAAATGAAATTTAAGCATAGCACTACAACACTGAGTCTTGAAGTTCCATAGCGTCGTGACAATAATTAAAACAATTAATTAACTTTGATCATGCCACAATACTATAGGAACACAATGTCGTAGTGTCAATTTTCCTCTTGTAGAATTGTGATATTGAGCTCACAAGTCACCTTGATCCCGTTGACCACCGCAGTGCTCAGTCAAATCATAAATATGGTAGATGAAGCGTTGTTGTGACAGTCGCTTTGAGTGTCACAACATGTCAAGCATCGCGTCAATCTACAAATCAAAAAGACTACTCACATAATTTTCAAAGCCTGTGCCACAATGCTAGAATTGTTTTGATATGTTTGACTCTGCACCTCAACACTTAAAAGGACAGTGTTGTAGTGTCATCCAATTTATAAGGGATAGGTTATTTCTTTCTAACTCACTTGTATTCTTTGAATTTTCTAGTGCTTATGCCCCTATCGTATTAGCTTGTCTTGACCCATTAGAATGACTTATATGATCATTATTGGCAGGAAGAGGTATGGGTTGACTTCCTAATATGCTAGGATGTTTGTCAATGTAGACGCGAAGGAGTGGTATAATGGTTTGATGAGTAAATTTATAAATTTTTTATCATGGATTTGATAAGCATGGGGGTACTTAAAGTTCAAATTAAACAAAAAAAAAGAAGAGATTTTCCTCGTGTTCAACCATATCCTGCCAAAGCTTGTATAGTCCAAGAATTCTTCACAAATATGAAGGAGTCCCAAAATGAGTGTGTTTTTGTCCATGGTAAGTGGGTCCCCTTTACTCCCATTGCCATTAGCCAAATCTTGCAAACCCCAAACTACTAGTTTGATGGGGATAAGTATCTCAATTTTTTTACCTCTACCACTAACTATGAAGAAATACTCCAATTCTTAACCTCGAGGACCCTTAATGCCTAATGGAAAAGGAGATAAGATAAAATTATTAACTTTCCTGGATTAGCCCTCACTTAAGAATCTAAGGCCCAACATTACTTTATTCCTATAAAAGCTTATGCCAATAAAAAACACAAGTGACGTGACCAAGGATAAGGTGGTCCTGAACTATTAAATCAAAAATGAATTTAATATTAATTTTGGGAAAAATTAACTTTCAGCCTATCTAATATATTCTAAGGGTGTCAACTTTTAATTTGTGAGCTACATGAATCTGGTAAGGTAGTAGGAAACCTAGGTGATGATCAAATATTATATGTGCTTACCCTAACTAGGTTTAAGATCCAGCCCTTAAAGTTCTCCTTTACAAAATAAGGAGAGAGATTTAGCAATCCAAATAAATCTAGCTTGTAGGGGGGTAGAGATCCTAGGAAGCTAAGAGACCAGGTTATGGACCTCTAGGATATAGTGGATCAGATTGGGGTTTCTGCAGATCACATTGGGTGGCGGTTAATAAGACTTAAATATGAGATGTATTCTCAATATGACCATATGATTCTCCAACACCAAAGGCAATATCAGTACAAGGATGACTAAAATATAGCCATGGTCAGCATGTTGAAGAGCTGGGTTGCTATGGACAGAGGAGTATGTTTCCAAGCCCACCCCTCTTCGACGTATTTCTAGGATTGCCCTAAGCATTGTTAGCTACTACCGCAATAATGAGAGTGCAGGAGGAAGAGGAGGAGGAAGTTGATGAGTAGGGAGAGCCATACTAATGTTGTTTTGTTTACTCTTAGTTTAGTTTTTAGCTTTTACTTTCTTATTATATCTTTATTTCATTTAATTTCCTGCATTTTAATTTTCTTGTATCTAGTTGTACTTTAGAATATATAATGAATACAATCAAGTATTTTATCAAGCTCATGAAAAAATTATTTATCTTCCTATATTGCACTTTCTAATTGAATTATGAAAATTGAAAAAAAAAAATCAAAGTCAATATCCTTAAGAATATAATAGTACACAATTTTTAAAATTTCTTTAATAAAATAGTTAAAAATAAAAACATCTCTTTTCATTTAACATTAGTAATTTATTATAAGTTAAATTCCTAATCACCTTAGCACTTAACTACATATAATGGAAAATTTGATTTAAGGGTTAACATGCATAAATTATTTAGATCAATTTTAAATCATCTAATGCGTAAGTAATTAGTGAATTATGTCTAATGCAATTTGCTTCATTTTATTAAAAAAAAAATAGTGAATTATGAAAACTTTAATGAAATTTAGATTATATAAAAGTTGAGATAATATATAGCAATTTTTAGTTAGGTATTGGCTTCCGTCATGATTATCGCTGCTTGGATGCCCTAGCCGCCTTGCTCTGCTTCCTTCGTGCTTGCCCTCCGCCACCTTCTGGCCAGCCTCCGGCCTATGCCGGGAGGCCCTCTTGCTTGTCCACTCATGGAACACTTATCCCCTCAATCTTTTCCTCCACTCATTCCTCCCTCTACCTCAAACCGTCCTCCGCCTTCAGCTCTTGATCGGCTTTGGTCGTCTATTGCTGCTTCTCCGGAGCCTTTTACAGATTCTCTTCTTGTCTCTCATCGAGACCCCTGAAACTATTGTTCCCTTCAACAAGGATTTTACGGAGGCAGCAGCTTCGGAATGGAAACTCTCACTTGTCGGATACTCCGTTGGTAAGCGACCCTATTACGAAGCTTTGCTTTCTGCAGCTACAAGAATCTGGAAACTCAAAGGTACCTTCCAGCTTGTTGAACTAAGTGATGGTTTTTTCCTTTTTAAATTTTCCAATGCTGAAGATTACGAAATGGTTTGGAGTAATGGAGCTTGGTTTTTTCATGGGAAGCCTTTTGTATTTCAAAAATGGTCTAAGACCTTTCATCCTACCCGTGAGAATTTTACAACGGTTCTGATTTGGGTCAGAATACTTGACCTACCCCTAGTTTGTTGGAATTCAGAAGGTATTTCAAAAATCGCCTAAAAAATTGGCACTCCTCTCGATGTAGATGCTTTAACGGCTACTAAAACCAGGTTAACGTATGCCCGAATTTGTATCCAAGTTGCCACCACCTCTGACTTCCCAGAAACAGTACCCATCTCCATTGAAGAGGTTGTCTATCATCTAAAAATTCATTATGAATGGAAGCCCAATCCTTGCAGCACTTGTAAGTCTATGGCACATACCTCCTCATACTGCCCATCTAATCCCCAACCCCCCACAACAAGAATCTCAGCCTCCCAGGGGGCGAAGCACTTCTCGTCATTCCCAGCGGAAAAACACTTCTCAAGGTCCCCCTTCCCAGACCAGAATCCTTAGAACTTCCCATAATCTGAGCAATCCCTCTTCAGCCACCACTTCTGCTCCGATCACCTCTGCTCTGGCTTTAATTCCCCCTCAAGACTCCATCCCAAGCTCCCAGAATGCCAACTCTTCTCAAGTTATCTTATCTGATGCTCAGATTGCCAGCTCTAGCTCCAGGCAGCAGGTTGTTAACCCTGAAATTGCGATAGCATCCACTTCCAACATCAATGTCCCCAATCCTATCTCTTCTCTTACTGTTCCTGATTCCCCTCGCAACACCATCATTCCTAATCTTAACTCACCAACAGAAGAAAGTATTAGTATCCTGGAGCCCGAGACTTCCAATTCCTTAAATACTCCTCTCATACCCACAAAAAACCAATTTGAAACCCTCCAAAGTTGTGAAGAACAAGGTATTGGTATCACTAACAATGTTGAAAACTCTCTCCAAGACACTCATATAACAGCACCTGATACTATACTTCATTACAGTACTAAAGCAACCACCAACCCTCTACCCAAATCCACCAGGGAAAAAGGATCAAAAAAGCCTCCCACACCCACTTCCAAATCCAAATTATCAATCCATCAATTGGTGCTTGGAATATTAGAGGATTCTTATCCTCTGATAAAGTGTATAACTGCAAAAATTTGGTACATTCTCTACGGCTGGATATGCTTTGTATTCTGAAAAATAGAATTCAACTTTCATCTCTGGCTGATCCTTTCTTCTTTAATAGTCATCGGGTTTTTGATTATGAAGATAGTTGTAATAACTTTCATTGCTCTAATCCGGGAAGAATTTGGTTGAAATGGTCTACAGATAGGCTGGGGTTTAAACCCTCATTTGTCTCCAATCAAATGATAGCTGGTATGGTAACATATGAGAACAACACTCCTTTTTTGTTATCTATTGTATACGCCTCTAATTATCAGGAGGAAAAAAGCATTTGTGGGAAGAAATTAAGAGCATTGCTCCCATTTTGGGGACTCCTTGGATAATAATGGGAGATTTCAACTGTTGTCACTTTCCATCCGACAAGTTAGGAAGAAATGTGCTACATCAAAATCAGCTTTTTGATTTTAATTCTCTCATTTTTTATGCCAACCTTTTTGACTTGGCTTCTGTGGGGTTTTCATACACCTGGTACAATCAGAGAACCGCAGATCCCATTCATATTAAGCTTGACCGTATGCTTGTTAATGAGGAGTGGATGGCTGCTTATCCTAGATGGCACTATGTTATCAAACCCCCGTCTTGCTCAGATCATATTCCTATTGTGCTATTGCCGAGGGAAAAGTTTGAATCACATCATAGATTCCTGTTTAAGAACTTTTGGTTGAACTCTCAACATTTTTGGTATTTGCTGTTATCTAATTTATCTGTGAAGCCTAGGGACCAACCCTTTGCGGCTCTCTGTTCCCTGCTAAAACAACTCAAAATTGAGATTAAAGGCAAATCTTGGGCTTGCTCTAATTCTATGGCCTCTCACCTGGACTCTCTCTATAGGGAACAAGAAACTTTGCTTAACATGTTAAATAAGGATTGTCATAATGAGAGCATTTCCTTGGCGCTTAAGAACACCAATGTTCAATTAGCTGAGGCCTCTTCGCAGTGGTATTCTTGGATATCTCAAAGGGCAAAAATCAAATGGCTTTCCAAAGGTGAAGATGATCTTAAATTTCTATATTCCATGATTCATCTCAGGAGAAATTATAGGAGAATTGTCATCTCTCTAGCTATGTCCAACACAAATCTCTCATTCCCTGATGTTGTCAATAATAATATCTCCCATTTTCAAAGGCTTTACAATCCTCTTAGGAGGCAATCCTTTGACATGCTTCACTTCCCGGTTGGTAATGTTATGTAATATTACGATCTGCTCCAGGATCGTCCAGGACGATCTGGGATCGTCCTGGGACGATCAGTTGAGAAACTGCTCCAGAATTTGCCCAGATTTGCTCCAGGTGATTTCCTGTAGGTATCGTCCAGGCCGATCTAGGACATCGGCCAGGCCGATTGCACTGTTCATAAGCATCGGCCGGATCATCGCCCTGGAGTATCGGCCAGGATGAGGTTGTTTGGTTTGATCGTCCAGGACGATCGAGACGATCGGCCAGGCCGATATGTGTATGATTTAAGAGAAATCAGTCATTTTGAAGAGAGAGAAAATCAAAAAAATAAATATCTGATTTTGAGGAGAGAGAAAGAGAAAAAGGAGAAAATTGGAAAAGTTGATTTCGGGAAGACGCGGAGCCGTTTTCGTTCGAAGAGACTGTTGAGGAAATTGCTGTGCACGAGGTAAGGCACATTCCACCTTTCTCAATTTTCAAAACCGTCGAGTTTGGCGGTATTATCTGTCCGGAATTGATTTTTGTTCGTGATTTTCGTCCGTGTCTTTTGATTGGTTCAGTTTTTACCGCGTAAGTTTCTGTATATTGTTGACGTGCCGAGTGTGCACATTTTGGTTATTTTCTGAAGATTTTTGTCCAGGTATTTTTGATTCGACTGTGTTTTTAGTCGACTGGATTTTTCTGTGAACTTGGAAATTTTCTGTGCAATAGAATAAATGTTCTGAAATGTTGATATCTATGTTCTGTGCGAAATTGGTGAATTTTGATTTTCAGGAAAATTGTGTAAATTCTGTATACTGCCGTTGTGCTGCCCGATTTTTTTGGGTAATTTATGATTTGTCCGAAATCCTTCTGATTTGATATGCTATCTGTATATGCTATAAAAAGGGAGTTATAAGGGGCCTGGATCCTATGAGATTCAGTTAGTGAAATGGGAATTCTGAAATGAGCTCAATAAGCATTTTGATATATGTTCAGTTCTGGATCCGAGGAAAAAAATCTGTTTAGGTGCTATATGCACTATTTATGTATTCTAGTGCAATAAGCACATCTGATCTGTTCTGTTCTGGTGCCGTGAGCACAAAGGGAGGCATAAGGGGCCTGGATCCTATGAGATTCAGTCTGTGTCAGGGAACTTAGCTATTAATTAAATATCTGATATGTGATTCTGATATGATTTTGTTCTGTTCCGTTATGATCTGTACGATTCTGATTCTGTTGATTTGATATCTGTCCGATTCCATTCTGATTTCTGTATGGATTTGTCTGATGTGTTGGTTTTGCGATTTTGAGGATTATGATTGGAGGTTTGTTGCTTTACTGAGCTGTTGAGCTCACCCTTGCTTTCTGGTGGTTTTCAGGTTCTGGGAAAGGGAAGGAAGTCCAGGATTAGTTCAGAGTCTGATCAGTATAGGTATTGCTTTGTACCTTTTGATTTTTGTACAGTCATGGATTTTCTGTTCTGTCTTTCTTTCTGTCTAAAAGCCATGTACTGTATTTATAGATGATTGTTTTGAGGAAAAGAAATGATAGATGTTTTGTTCCGCTGCATTTAATGTTTTTAGTAGCTCTGTGTTTGTTTGTGTTGTTTAAAATAAGTTGGAAGATTCAGTTTCGAACCAAATTCCAAAGCTAGATCCTGGTTAGTGCTTCTCCGTCGCGGCCCGGTGCGAACGGGATCCGTCTCGTCTCGGGTCGGGTCGTGACATGTTATACCTCCTGAATATAGTTTATCTCTTAACGCTCCTTTTACTGATGCAGAAATTAAAAAGGCGGTATTTTCTGGTGCATCAAATTCTACTCCTTGCCCTGATAGCTTTAACTTTGAATTCTTCAAATCCTTTTGGATTGTCATTGGGCCTATGATTTGCAAAGCTGTGAAGTCTTTTTACCATAACGCTTACATTCCTAAGGCTGCTAAGGCTACTGCCATTACACTCATACCCAAATCTAATCATGCTGAAGCTATTTCTGATTTCAGGCCGATTTCGTTGTGTAACACAATCTATAAAATCATTGCAAAACTTTTGGCGGCTAGGATGAAACATTTCATGCCCCTTATCATCAAAGGGAATCAATCGGGCTTCATTCATAAACGGATATCCACTGACAATGTTATACTTGCTAATGAAATTCTCTTTCACTCGAGGAATTCTTCTAATTTCAAGATGTTATGTGCCAAGTTGGATATTAAGAAAGCTTTCGATTGTGTATCCAGGGAGTTCCTTATTTCTAGGATGCATCAAAAAGGATTTCCCCGTTCCTTCATCAACTGGATAAATGCATGTATCAATGATGTCTGATTCTCTATTTGCATTGATGGTGCTCTTCATGGGTTTTTCTCCTCCTCAGCTGGTCTGAGGCAGGGGTGTCCTTTAAGTCCCTATCTCTTTTGTATCGTCATGGATGCTTTTTTCTGCCTGTTGGATAATGACGTTAGGTTTGAAGCTCCTATGGTTGGGGGATTAAAGTTATCCCATTTGATGTATGCTGATGACCTCCTTATTTTTGGTAAAGCTATTGTCCAGAACTGTGAGGTTCTCTGCCGGAATATTGAAAGATTCTATGCGGCTTCGGGTCTGGAGGTTAACTATGAAAAAAGCACTCTTTTGCTCTTCAATAATTGTCAAAATCCCAATGAAATCAGCTCAATCCTAAAGATCCCCTGTACCTCCACTTCTATTGCATATCTTGGGATTCCTATATCCCCTTACAATCCTAAACTTTCTGATTTCTCTAAGTTAATGGAGGCTATCACCCATAAACTTTCTGGTTGGAAAGCAAAAGCCCTATCCTTTGCCGGTAGATTTCAATTTCTTCGTTTCACTATTTGGAATACCATTGCCTATTGGATACGTGGATCTATAATACCTAAAACCATAATCAAGCAAATAGAGAAGCAGTGTGCTAAATTTCTTTATTTTGGGGATTCTACCGCCTGTAAAATGCATCTTATCTCATGGAAGGATACTTGTAAACCAAAAGCTCATGGGGGTCTTGGGCTTCCGTCTCTACACTCTTTGCAATTCAGTTTTAATTGCTCCCTTATTAAGAGACTTTATAATTACAGCAGCCCCCTCTCCACTTGGTTCTTTCATAAATATGTATCTCCTTCGAAGCCTCCAACTGTGAATTCTACCAAATTATGGAAGAATTTATGTGTTGTAGCTAATATGGCTAAGGATAAATTCATTTTTATTCCTTTCAGCATGGCCCCCATTTTTTTATACTGGGATCATTGGTGCAATGGGGCTCTTCTCCAGGACATTGTTGGTATGCACGACATCCTGAGTTTCTTCCCGGATAATGCACGTATATCTGTCATTCTTAATGATTTGGGCTGGAATTTGCCTTCTCTTTATACTGATTCTCTGCTCCCCTTTATATCCAGAATGGTGGTTGGGAATAATACTAAATGTCTTTTCTGGGATGGGGAAAAAGGCAATACTCATAGTAATTATTACAATTTTTTATACAAGGATGAGCCTTTGTGTAACTGGCAGCAATTCATTGGCACAAACATTACTATCTGGGGTTCTCTTCCTTCGGTTGGATGGCAATGCGTGGTGGTTTAAAAAGTGCTGATGTGCTTAATTCTAGAGGTATCAATGTGAATACTTATTGCTCTCTTTGCCATAAGCATAATGAGAATATCTCACACCTATTCTTTGAGTGTGATTTCTCTTTTTTGGTGATCTCTAAGATCATTCCTGATATGACCCATCGGCTGCTTAGGCCAAATATTTTGCAAGCTTTTGAATGCTTTAATAGTATACAAGGTAATTTAAAGCCTTTTTACTATCTCATTATCTGTTGTGCTATTTACCATCTCTGGAGGGAAAGAAATGAGAGGAAGTTTGGCAATGCTTTTGCATCTTCTACTACATTAAGCCACAAAATTAAAAGTGAAGTTTTTCTACTACATTAAGCCACAAAATTAAAAGTGCAGTTTTTTCTAAGTTGCTGAAATGGAAAAATGGGTATGCATTGTTGGATTTGCTATGAATGGAAAGCTGTTGGGGGGGGGGGGGATGTTTTCTAAGTTTTTTGGGGATATTATTCTTGCCCAGTTTTTTCTGTGGTTGGTTTTTATGGATGGAATTCTGCTTTTATGCTATTGGTGCAAGTTCTGTGAGCCTGCTGGATCTTCCCGTTTCTATCCTTGATGGTCTTTATGGCAACCAGGAAAGCTGCTTCGGTCCCTGGGGGTATTTTATGAGGACGATGATGATCGCTGCTAGACTTTTCTCCCCTCTAAGGGTCTTTTTGGCAACCAGGGGTTATTTCGAGAATCACTCTCGAGTAGCTACAGTGAATCCAATCGGTGCTTTTGCTCGGTCGATAGCCTGAGTCCTAGATGCTTTGCATCTCTACCACATTTTGGTTCTTCATAGGTTTTTTTTGGATGTATTGGGTGGTATAGTTGTGGTTTTTTATTACTTGCCCACATAAGTATTTGTTGTCACTTATGTTGGATAGTTGTTCTTCTTTTCTTTTTACTTGTCATGTTCCTTATATTCAGTAATAGATGGGCTTAAGCCCCAAAATTTCCCAAAAAAACAAAAAGAGATAATAGATAGGATTCAAAATTAGTAAAAGGTATTTTAGGAAATAAAATACAAAAAGAAGAAGGCGAGTAAAAAAGGCTAAATATTGAACTACTAAAAATTGGTATCTGCAATGTCTAGTCTCGCTTAAAAATAACAAGTGGAGACAATATATAGATATTCAAAATCATTATAAGGTAGTAACAAAATTCAAAATAAAATGAGAAAAAGAAAAATGAAAATGAAAATGAGGAAAAAAAAAAAAAACTAAACTAAACTAGATTATTAAAAATTTGTACCTACAATATCTGACCTCACTTAAACACTTCTAAGGGAAAATTTTGGAATCATAATACTTATAGAAAACTTATAGTTGATTAAGGAATTAACTCAATTTATGAATTCATCTAATCCCAAAAATCGTTAATCCAAAATAAGTTAGTCAAATTTATCACCTATGCACTTAGGAGATTAATTTAGAAGAAATACTAA
Organism: Dendrobium huoshanense; assembly: GCA_016618105.1. Taxonomy (NCBI): domain Eukaryota; kingdom Viridiplantae; phylum Streptophyta; class Magnoliopsida; order Asparagales; family Orchidaceae; genus Dendrobium; species Dendrobium huoshanense. The sequence goes on along the minus strand of CM028343.1, from coordinate 45,323,454 downwards.
TTAAAAGGAATGTGATGACATAAATAATTTACTAGAAAATTTTTAAGCTTATATACTTTATGAATACTTCTATTATTAATTTTATATTTGTTCCAAAAATTGCATTCAAACAAAAGAAATTAATCCCATTACAGTATGAATAATTTGAGGACAAGAGAATTTGATAAGTAGAATTTTGCAAACTTTAAATTGCATATATTGTTATAAAAGTCCTAGCTATGTTTATCTTTTTTATGAAGGAAAATTAGAAAAATATGCAAAAATTGGAGCAGCACTGCAGCACCATAGAATTAGCACTGTAGCGTTACATTATCCCCCAACTTTTTAGCGCCACCAGACTAGCATTATAGCATTCAAAGTCTCAGATGAGTGCTAGAGAGCATAGTAGTGAGGCGCTGCCTATAGATTGTCGCAAGGCTAGATTGAGCGTCGCAACACCAAATCACCTAGTGTCAAACAGGGGGAGAACGCATGTCTATGGTAGTATATAGCATTGTGTATGTGATTTGTGTAATGTTGTACTTTTCATTTTTCTTTGTATTGCTTTTCATGTAGCCCTAGAACCCTATAAATGTAGGGTGATGAGGAACAATTTGAGACCTTATGACATATTTTTATACTGATGTAAGGGATACTCTATCTGTTTGAACCTATAGCTCTTAGAATCATTATGCAGCATTTTCTTTATTCTCTTCACACTCCATTCTCATAGGTCCTAGCTCGTCAGATTGGCCTACTAGTAACGTTTGGTATCTTTCATAGACAAATTTGGATCCAATACTACTTCTTTATGAAAGTATTTCTCTATGAAAAATTACGATGCTTTGTAAATGAAGCCACGGGGAAGAGACATCAACTTTAGATTATTAGTATTGCAATATATGTCGATATATTTTAGTGAGAATTCAAATTAAATCAATATTATTTTTATTTTGGTCATCCTCAAGTCTTTTTTTTTTTAAGTCCATAATTGAAAATTATTTTTATATGAATGGTTATGCTAGCAATTTAATAAAGTGATTATGGTCAAACGGCTCGTAATATATTGATTTAATTTGAAAATAGTATCGAGCAATGCCACTTGGCGACGAACCAAAGCTGGCTGAAATTTTTGAAAAAGACTTTAAAGGTTAATTCGAAAGCATGGTTTTAGAAATAAGTTTTAATGTTTTATGACACGATTACCTGCTATTGCCAGGTAACCCCTCATGCACACAAGAAAATTTCTGTTGGACAAAAAATGTAATTGGAATTTCTTATGGTAAGAAATGATGGATTATAAATGAGCATTAATTTACAATTGAAAATTGCTTTTGTAAACATAAATATTTTGCTTTACTTTTTTATGCAAATGCATTTGTGATATGGAAGTGTCAAAAAGAGTGTAAATTCAAGTTGGCGAGTTTGGTTCGGGTTTGATAGTAAGACTTCGCTTGGACGGCTTTTTTAATGCTTTCTAAAACAGCTTTTTGGTACAAAAAATTTTTGAAATAGAAAATTTTATACTAGAAAGCTGTTTTTGAAAGCAAGAAGAAAGCCATCCCAAATGAAGCCTAAGGCTTCACTTAGGACAGCTTTCTTACTGTTTTCTAAAACAGCTTTTTGGTACAAAATTTTTTAAAATAAAAATTGTTATACTAGAAAGCTACTTTAAAAAGCATTAAGAAAACCAACCCAAATGAAGCCTAATTTGATCCAATTCAAATTGTTTTTGTTGCAAACTGGAACATTCAAGGCGGTAGAGATAAAGAGCTTAATATCTCAACTTTGAACGAATATCTAACACACATACATATAAAAAGAGAGGGGTGCGAGAGTCTTATGAGATACTAATATTTTTACATGGAAAGCCCTAAAATGGAGAAAAATCATGTGGCATGACCCAGTAAAAATGATTTCACTAGTGTTTGTAATCGAGTACAAATGGTACTCTTCCGAGGGGGGAAAGCATTGGCTCAATGTATCATATAAATCACATTACATAGTTGGGGTTCAAAGAATCCAATGATTAGGGAGTCATTTACAAGAGAACATTAGCATGTTTATTTGGTTGGCATGGATGTATTTAGGCAATATAAATCAAAAGGGACTATAGTCGGCAGGTGACAATTGTTAGAAGGACCATAATTAGCTGAAAACCATGATTGTGGAGGCCTAGTTGACAAGCGACGATTGTTGGAGGGACCGTAGTCGACATGGGATAGAGGTCGGAGGGACCATAGTCAGGGGGGCGACGGTGTTCGGAGTGACCGTAGCTGATGGGTTACGGAGGTTGGAGGGACCGTAACATTTGGGCGACAGTGGTCAGAGGGATCGTATTTGGCGGGCAATATAGGTCTGAGGGACTGTAGTATGCAAGTGATGGATGTTAGAGGAACAGCAGTCGGCGGGCGATGGTGGTTGGATGAACCATAATCAATAGGCAACGGTGGTTAGAGGAATCATATTCGTTGGGCGATAGAGGTCAGAGGAACCGTAGTTGTCAGGTGACTGTAATCGGAGTGACCATAGTCGATTGTCAGTGGAGGTCCAATCAGAGAGACCCAGTCGATGGACGATGGTTTTCAGAGTGGTATGTTGATGGCAGCTCGGTGGAGATCCAACAATGGTTGGCCGCTGGAGGATGTCCGGCAATAATTGACGACAGGGTGGAATTCAAAGGAGGGAGGTGGTTTGATGATGGTCGAGAAGAAGTCCGTTAGTGGGAAGTTTGGCTGCGGTTGGCTATCTGGCAATAGTCTGGCAACTATCATTAGTCAAGCAGTGGTCTGTTGACAGAGAATGGAGGTTCGCCAGCGGTGGTGCCTTGGTGGATCTCAAGATGAAGGTGAGAGAGAAAGTGACACTCAACAAAATGGAGAAAAAAAAAGCATGGGTGAAAAAACAAGATGAATCTAGCAGAAGAAAAGACCATGAGCAACTAGCCTCAATTATTATTTTCTTATTATCATAATCAAACATTATATAAAGCATATATTTATTTATATAGATTAAAAATTTAGTACAAATATTATACTCGTATGATAATACTTAACAGTGCTTTTAAAACACATTGTAACTTATGCAAGGCTTTTAAAACCGGACCGGTCAATGAACCAGAAGAAGGAGGGGTTAGTGGTTTAATGATTCGACCGGGGTCGAACCAGGGTCGAACCGGATGATGTAATAAATAATAAAATTAATATAGTAATATGATGATCTAACCTTAAACTTAAACACAAATTCATCCTATCATACAAATAAAATATCTAAATTAAAAATAAGTTGGAGGTTTTTTTATAAATAATATAATTCATATTTAAAATAAGATTAGTTCATATATATATATGTTTTAAATTTAATATAAATTATTTCTAATTTATTTTATATGTTTAGATATACTTTATACTTATGAAAAGTATACAAAATTTTCATTATAATATTATATCTATATTTTTCATGTTATATTATTTAATATTAAAATAAAGATAAAAAATTTAATATATATATATATATATATATATATATATATATATATATATATATATATATATTATATTTAAATAAAATGAAAACAATAATACATAAATATTAAATATTATTTTTATTATTAAATTTTAATTATATATAAATATATATATATATATATATATATATATATATATATATATATATATATATATATATATATATATATATATATATATATATATATATATATATATATATATATAATTATATTTATAGTGTATGTATTGTGAACTTGAGAAGTGAGAACTTTTCTTTATGTTTTAGTCCTACATCACCTAGACAATATATGTTAGCATTGTTTTTGTCTATATAAGTTTTTTGGCTCCTTTAGGAAAAGGCACATAATATGATGGGCCATGTGCCATGTCATAAAATATTTTTTATTCTTGTTTAATTAAAATATATAAATTTTAAATTTATTTGTTAAGTCAAATATTTAATAATAAATGTATTAAATATTTTATTTAAAAAAATATTACCCAAACCGGTTTTTGAAAACCGGACCAATTGAACCGCCGGTTCAAGCCGGCTCAATCCGGTTTATGGCTAAAGCGGTTTTTACAAAATTCCGGACCGGCCGGCGAACCGGTTCACGGTTCAACAAGTTGAACCGGCCGGTCCGGTCCGATTTTCAAAGCACTAAACTTATGTTCTATAGTAGATTCATAAACTATCATGAACTTTAATTTGTGCAATCTTAAATAATGAAATCACTTAATATATAATAATATTATTTTCAATTATATATATTTTTAATATGATAAAAAGCTCATATACATCATAGGCTCATAGGGTCCATATTTTATTCTTATAATAACAAACTATTGATAAACAAGAGATAGATAGATGTGCAAAAGAACCTATCTTCCTAAATTTGAGTCACAATGACTATATAGTTTTAGCATTCCTCTTTAGTAATGTGCATTAGGAGATATAATTAGCAAGAGTTAACAAACCAAAGATTTACATAAAATAATTTTGGTACAAATATATAGTATCAGACCTCATAACTATAAGTCTATAAGATATGCAACAAAAATTGTAAAAGAAAAAGGACAAAAAAAAAAAACCTCCATTGTCATCCAAAGTTGGGATCTTCTCACCTTACCAGAAGAAATGGGAGGCATTTCACCTGTAATGATTGAAAAACAGCTCAGTTCTTGCTAAAAACAAAAACTGATAGAATTTTATTTAATTTATTAGCTCTGATGCTATGATCAATCAATGATTACACTTTCTTTTGAAGCTAATTAGCTCCATGGAGAAATATGGATTAGTAGGATAAGAAAAAGGAGAAGAAGAAGTGGAACCACTATGAAGCTAAACATTTGCTGTGATATTATAACCTTTCATAAACTATATGAGCTTATGTTGCACTCATAATCATGATTAGGAAAAAAAATGTTCTAAATAATGCCTGGTTCTAATCCAGAGATAAGATTCTGACAAGAGTGGTCACGTGGATAAGGGCAGTCAACTTCTTTGGTAATTTCTCGCCCAAAGTACCAATCACCAACGGCTTCTGCAATAGTCTGAAAAACAAAAAAAGAAAAAAGGGCTCTTAATACTCATGAAAGCATAATCTGATAATATTCTATGAAGTCTTCAATGATCTAAGCAGTTTTATTTATGTAAGTTGTATTTCAATGAAATATGGAGAAAGGTTTTAGAAGTCTTTTTCAGCTATGGTTTCAATTTCATCATAAGATTTTCAGTTTCGATTGTTTAATCATTTCAGGATTTAATTTAGATTTCAGTTTTAGATATACATATATTTTAATTTAATGTGATCACATAGCTTTGTCAACTGCTGAAGAGTTTTAGGTTTCGTTTGGGATGACTTTCATGTTGCTTTTTAAAGCAGCTTTTTAGTACAAAAATTAAAAAGCTAGAAGGTGCTTTAAAAAGCAGTAAGAAAGCAGTCCCAAACAAAACCTTAGTGAAGTTTCTTCTTATGAGCTTCGATTGAAAATTTTGAGTTTAGGCTGAAAATCTCAAAATTAGTCGAAATCCAATCAAAGTCACCAAAACTTAAACTATGGTATGAGGACCTTGTTGTATACCTTATTATGTATTCTGGGAGAATCCTCAGCATACCATGAATCCTGCAATTCGCTCTGACAATGGGCAAAGCATGAGTTTATAAACATGCCTTCATTCCTTGAACTTTCAAATGTTGTCAGTACTGTGAGCATTTCATTCCTGAATCCTGCAAGAATGGTAGTTTGGTCTAAGAATAACAATGTTGTGATCATACGAGAACTTGCAATAATTTGGAAGCAGTTCTTATACAGAACTTTTACCATACTTTTCAAACTGAAGTCCTTAGTTGTTACAAAAAGAAATATATAACTTGAAAATATCACAAAACCTGACTATTTGTTGTTTAATGTAGTTGTTAAAGGCCTTAGGATTTTGGAACTTGATAACTCTAAGTCTTATGATCTCGTGAAGATTATTTTTCCTGCGTTCAACTATATAGAAAGCATAATCTTCTACAACTTTAACTAGAATTGTTGCATACTGGAATATTCATGGCGGTAGAGAGATAAGGAGCTTAACATCATAGCTTTGAATGAAGATCCATCACACATACAAATAAAGAGAGTGAGGTGTGTGAGAGTTATAAGAGACATCAACATTTTTACGCAAAAATCCCAGAAAAGAGGAAAAACAACGAGGCATGACCCGATTAAAATGATTTTACTAGTGTTTGTAGTCGATTACAAATGGTACCCTTCATCAGAGAAAAGACTTGGCTCAATGTATCATATAGAGCACATTACATAGTTGGGTTTGGAAGAATCAAATGATAAAGGAATCATTCTCAAGAGAACATTGCCTTGTTCATTTGATTGGCAGAATTTCATTTGGGCGATGGCGGTCGGAAGGACCATAGCCAACGGGTGATGGTGGTCAGAGGGACCGTAGCGATTTGCGACGGTGTTCAGAGGGACCATGGTCAGTGGGCAATGGAAGTGGGATGGACTATAGTCAGATGGAGGTCGGAGGGACCGTAGTTGATGAGTGACAGTGGTAGGAGGGACTGTAGTCGATAGGAGACGGAGGTCGAAGAGATCATAGTCTACGGCGACGAAGGTCAGAGGGACTGTAGTCTATGGCGAGGGAGGTTGAAGGGACCATAGTCGGTGGGCGACAGTGGTCGGAGGGATCATAGTCAGTGGGTGACTGAGGTTGGAGGTACCGTAGTCGGCAGGCGACAATGGACGGAGGGACCACAGTTGATGGGTGAAGTGGGAGGAGGCATGGGCGGATCCACCCATAGCTTAGGGTGGGCAAATGCCCACCCTCAAAAAAATAATTTTAAATATTTAGAGGGGATATTTTGAAATATTTTGGGCATTTTGCCCCCCCTCAAAAAATTTTTTGTCATACTTTTATCAATCCTAAGCATATTTGTCCATCCCTCACAAAAAAATTTTTTTTTTGCCCACCCTAAAAATAGAAGCCGGATCCGCCCCTGGGAGGAGGTACCGTAGTCAACTAGCGATGGAGGTCGGGGGACCGTACTTGGCAGATGATAGTGGTCGGAGGAATCGTGGTCAGTGGACGACGGAGGTCGGAGGGACTGTAGTAGATGGACGACATAGGTCGAAATGGTGTGTCGATGGTAGTTGGCGGAAGTTCAGAGATGGTCGGCTGCGAGCGGAGGTCTGGCGGTCTGTTGGAAGTTTGGCGACGACTTGGTGGAAGTTCGACAGCTGTCGGTGGTCGGGCGAGGGTCGAAAGGACTACAGTCGGGTGATGGTGGTTGGAAGAACGTAGTCGACGGGCGATAGTAGTCAAAAAGAACATAATCGAACAACGGTGGTCAGAGAGGCTGTAATTGAGAAGCAACGATGGTTCGAAGAACCATAGTCAACGTATGACAGTGGTCGGAGGAAGGCTTGTCAGTGGCTACTAGATGGAAGATCGACGATGATGGTCGGCTAGAAGTTTAACAATGGCGGCCTGGTAACACTGATTTGACAGTGGTTGTGCCAGGGTGGAGCTTCAGTATTCATCAAACCCCAGAGCTCTCCTCTTCCTCCTCTCCCCTTGTGAAGAATAAGGGGACAATTTATAGTTTTTTTTTTAAATGGCATGGCTAGTAAATAGGGAGTAGATCAAGGGAATTTTGGGAGTGTTCCAATATACGACCGATATCAATTCACACAATCATGGATCTTTCATCGAGCATTTGAATGTCTTAATGATGTTTGAATCTTGCGATCTTGGGCTCGTTGGATTCATCTCATCGCGCCGCTCGATTTGACTATAAGCATGTCATATTTGGATATCATTTGATCATCCAATTAATATTCTGAGCTTTCGAATAGGCTTTGGGCCCTCGATTTGGACCAACTTGGGTTCGGATTGGATAGTTTTTTGTGTGTTGGGTTCGTCTCTTCGAGACATTCAGTTTAACTTTAAGTTTACAGAATTCGGAGTTCAGATGGCCACGGATTTAATTTTAGAAGTTTCCGATTCATATTTGTATTGAGATTCGTGCCCGACTACATAATTTTTTAATGACATATCAAGAACAATACAGTGAAAATGATGCCATAGTGTCTACTTTCTACTACTTTAACGGCAATAATCTTCTAGAATTGTAACCTGAAGAATCAGAGGAATGAAGTTCTGAATCACATCTATACTTCTAAATGATGGGAAGGATAAACAAAAGGCTGATCAAAATTTGTCTTGATACACAAATTGGTGAAATTTATATTATAACAAAAGAATTAAATTTAAGGATGAAGAGTTTTCACTTAGTATTTAAACAATATTTTCTAAACTATGGCACGAGACAAAGTTTAATTCTCTCAAATAGTTAAACAGCAAATAATAAATCAATAGTTAAACAGCAAATTTTCATATTTTAATTTATCTCATTCATTTTTACACAAATACAGATAAAAAGAATGACAGCAAAGACAATATCAGGACATTAGATTTGTTCACCGTGAAGAATACTGATCTGGCTAGGAGAACAAGATGCCAGATCTGACTTGCAACGGCTCCAATGTCCTGTCGGATCGGCTGAAGGTGGCACAAATATATGGCCAATCTGTTTAACATAAAGAATTCAAATTATCATGTTAAAAGTAGAACATCAAATGATTGAAATAAATAGAATTTCCAATTCCTCACCTGATAAGTATCATAAGCAGAATTCAGAATGAAAAAAGGATTTCTGATGAAAGGAAGATTATATTGAGGGAAGAAGCACTGCAAGAGCAAATAAGCTTTATCAGCCAATATGATGATTACTGCTTTTACCATTATCTACTTAAAGTAGTAAAAAGAGATCAACCTGACTGGGGAAGTAATGAGAAGCCAAGCACGTCTTGTTCAAGTTGTTCTCTACTCCCTACAACATTGACTTCTTGTTATTTAAATTTGTAACTTAAATGGAAGACAGAAACTGACCTGTAGCTTAACCACACTATTGAAAAAGGTTCTTATGGTGTCATTGCCAGTTATGTCGTTCCTGAAAATTTAAGAATAAAGATTAAGAAAGCCTTATTAATTTGAAATAATAACTTAATGAAGCAGTAAGAAGATTACACATCAAGGAAGAACCCTGCATCACTCATGCATTTTACGATGGTCGAATCTGGGAGCATCTGAGAGAGAGAATCACAGTGAAGGAAGGTAGCAAGTCCACCTGCTGAGCACCCTGAAAGCAAGACCTGAAGGATTGGAAGATAATTTACAGAAACACAATCAGTAAATATGATAACCAACCCCGTCTAACTGGCCGATCTGAAGCAGATAGAAAAAGTTTTGGCAAACACAAAGAAGGTAGGGGAAACAGTAATCAATTATGAATCTGAAAGCACAGCAAGATGGAATAAACTTGTCTGCCAAGTTGGGTGGCTAAGAACCCTATGATAAGCATTGATGTGGCAGGCTGAAGATTGGGTGAAAAAGAAGGACCATTGGGCTAAAACAATATTTGATGATTGATTTACCAAAAAGGACTGTAGAATAGTTATTAGGGTCATAAACATTGCATGTGCTTTAGCCTGTGTGTGGGGGGTGGGAGTGAGTTGCCAATTGTACATGGTCAGCCTTGGCCTATTTGCAAGTCACTTTTTACTTTTCATTTTCTTTCTCATGAGGTTGTTTCTCCTGATGTTTGCAATTTTATTACTCATGTTGACGGGGGCACGTTACTCAAAGAGATGCTTATAAAATTCCTGGACAGTTTTGAGAAGCATACATAATCATAAATTTCTTTTTGTTTGTTTGTTTTTTTTTTTTTTTTGTGAATGATGGGCAAAAATTTATAGTGTGTGGCTTGGACTCATGGCTTTAGAGGAATAATTTTCTCCAATGAATTATTGAGCCATGAATCTTTTCACTCAATATAAATAATGGTTTCCAATTGTTATGTGCTAGAAAATTTGAGACAGTGAAGTGTAGGATTTACGTCTCTGCATTGTATAAAAAATCATCACGCACAGATAAAAATTGTAAGGACAAAAATTTTTTACATGACAACTCCGAAAGGGAAAAACAACAAGGCCTAGCCCAGTTTAAATCCATTATATAGTAGGTGATATAAGAATCATTCCTTCTTCACAGTTGAAGAAGATAAGATTATTTGTAAACAGATATATAATTTTTCCTAGGAAGATTATAGAAATTAAGTATCCACAGATGAATAGTTTAAATACCCCTTAGTCCTTGCACCCTCTTCTCCTTTCCTTCTCTTTTCTCATAAGAGGCTCCCAACTATCTTGTGTTCCCGGTTCCTCCCCCTTTCAAGTTCAAGTGCCCCTCCTTTAGGTGAATGAAGTGCTTCTTACCTAACTTCTAATTCTTCTCTCAAGAGATTTGTTCACTATCTTGTATAGGCTCCCATAAAATAAGATATTTGATAGATGATTTGTATCCCTCCTTCAAGCTCAACCAACCCTCTTTTTAGTAAATGAATTGATCTTGCCTCCCTTCTCTTCTCCAATTTTTCTCCGAAGAGAGGCCCTCTACTATCTTATATAGGCGGTACCTCCCCATTTCAGGATCCAGTTCTATATTTTCCTAAATAGGTGTGAATATTCTTCTTTTAAGCTCTAGTGCCCCTTTTTTAGGATAATAAATTACTTTTTCCTCTCTTGCCTTCTCCAATTATTGTCCAAGGATAGGCCCTCTAATTAGGGGTGTCAATTCGGGTCAACGGGTCAGGTTCGGGTCCAACCCAAACTGACCCAAACTTAAATGGGTTGAACCAAACCTGACCTGTTTTTGTAAACAGGTCAGGCTTTTCCACCCAAACTAGACCCACCGGGTTATCGGGTTGACCCGAATTGATTCGCAAACCGAATCCCTTGGGTAGAGTACTAACGCCAGTCCGCTACTCCGTGCGCAAGTCTGCATCTAACACGAGTACGGGGAAGACGCCAAGGTGAACAAGGTCGAGCCGCATGTGGGAAGTGTTCCATCCTATGTGGGATGACGGGAGTGTGGCTGTGCGGGACAGTGGGAGTGCGGCCGTGCGGGATAACGATAGTGATAGCTTGCGGGATGCAACCGATTAACGGGATGTGACGGTGTGATCGATTAACACAAAACTAGGACAGCGGCAGGCCTAAGCGACTGATTGATGCGAGACACAATGCGATTGACGTGAGGCACAATTGTGATGAGATGCAACATCCGGGTCCATTGGATTCCACCCGCAGGTTTCTGGTTCAACCCGAACCAAACCCATTTTTCAAACGGGTCAGAAATCCAAACTCAGACCCACCCCATTTCACAAATGGGTTACCCCAAGCCCAGATATTTTTGGGTCGGGTCGTGGTCAAGTTTTGGGTCGTGTCAAAAATTGACACCCTATCTCCATTGCCTTGTATAGGCGATACCTCTGCCTTCACAAGCTATAATAGTATACTATCCTGGATAGGTAGTATCACTCTTTCAAGCACCAGTGCCTCTCATTCAAAATAACAAAATGCTTTTACCACCTTCTCTTCACTAATTCATCTCCTGAGAAAGACTCTCCAATATTGTGGGCTCCAAAAATTTGCGCCGTGACCTCTCCGCGGCCCCCTTCTTCTCTTTCGGGTTATTAAGGAGAGTTTCAATGAGTAGATTCTGAGAAAAAATTTTAGAAGGCATATTAAGTTTTAAATAAGAAATTATCTAAAGAGTTCGCCCTCATTTTGTGAGGACTTTATGATATGAGTTCAAATTTTCCTTTAGGTGTAATCCCCTATAGTTAATTACCCCTCCCGATAGCAAGAGAGAACTTTTGATTAAGGCTAGTCATCAAACAATTACGTAGATGTACTTAGTATCTAGTGTATAGTAGTAGCATGATTTTGTATTTGAAATTTAAAATTTACCACCTCATACTTAAAGCAAATGATGGGGGGAATGATGATGAACCTGATTAGGATCCCATTGTTCTGTCATCCCGGACCATCGTGGTTCTTGGTCTCCTTAGTCTGAGGAGATACTCGTCCAAACATGACAAAAGGATCCTGGTCGGTAGGCATGAGTTGCATCGTTTAAGAATATCTTGTAAACCTGGAGTGAATAGTTTTCTAAGGAGATAAATTTGAATTCACCTTAGCAAACAGAGGGCTTTGTGCCCTATTAATTATATCATATTGATTCATATCTCAAGGATTTGAAGCCATTGGGGAACATGCGGGCTCAGACTATGACCAGAATTTAGTGGTGCCATTTAGCAATAAAACCAGCTAGTTTAGAGCGTATTGGCCATAACCGTTTACCTGTGGTGTTAATTGGCAGAAAAATCATCAGTTAGAAGACATGTTTCATTTCTTTACTAGCAATAGACTAATTAAGAATGAATCCTACTGATATTCTTGATCAGACATCTACCCTTTGTAAATAGAAGTACTTTTCGGATTTGTCCACCACGATAAATTGTTGCGGAGGATGGATGGATTTTGCTTTAAGTGTTTGATGGTTAATTATAATTTTAAATATCTTAGGCTTTTGGTGATTTTGAATTTTGTTTTTTCATGAGAATTTGGGAGGCATTTTTTTATTTGTGGTCCTCTTTAGTTGAGATTTTCTATCAACACAATCATCATCGTGGTTCTTATGGGCAATTCCATTTTTTTGCTTAAACCTTATCAACTCTGTCTACTTGCTGATAGAAAATTGGGTTCATTATCGGGTTTACACCTTTACTAGTGAATTTTTTTTTATTAAAGACCTTGAAAGCCTAATATGAATGTATGAAATAAATATCCTGGTCGATGCTATTATTGTATATTTGTTTGATAGTTCGAGCTGTATTAACTCCTATCCATTCACATAGAAGGATTTGGCTTAAACTTAAATTCATTTTTTGACCCATGCAACATCCTCAGACGTCATGTATGTACAACACTCTCTAGGGCCCATGCGAGTATAGGCTTTTGCATGTATTTTTGCAAAATGCATTTGTATAGTAATTGTGTGTATGTAGTGCAGCAGGTGTACATGGCACATTTGCTTGTTAACATACTCATATATGTATTGGTGCATTTATATGTATGCACATTTTGGCATGTGTATTTTACATCTGACGTGATGTGCTTGATATCCAATTTAGTGACTTAATGCACTAACATAATATATAGTATATTTACATAATATGCATATATGATGCATTTTGCATTTCCAAGTTGTTTAGTCATGCTTGCATGATATTTTGCATGTTTTGTAGGAGCTTAATGAAATAGCATATAATATGTATGTATAATGCATGTTGTATATTGCAAAATGTACTTTGCATGCAACAATGTATATGCATATGGTACATTCTTATGTTAGGTGAGGATGCCTGTAACATGTTTACTCAACTACACGCAATCATAATATGCTTGTATTGTATACTTGTATATATGTACTGCATTTTATATGTATATGAGCAGTGCATTTTGCATATTATAATGTATATATGCAATGCATGTCTGTTAATGTATCAACATGCATTTCGATGCATAAGGGGGTGCTTTTAAAATATTCAGATATGATCAGCTGTGTAAGTGACTATAGATGATGAGCACACATGATTTCATTTTGGCATTTACAAATATTTTCTGTTCGCTTGTATGAGTGTTGCGGATCCAATGGCGTGGCACTGCTCTATAGGTTATTTTTTGCTTTATACAAGTAGATTGTCGTGCACCAACGAATCTCGTACAGTTTCTCGTAGGCACTTGTATTTGTTGTAATCATGCATTTGTCATGATCTTTGGACTTAGTTTATAAATTTATGTTGCATGTCGATGTTCGTATGGAATAACTCATCTTTGTGGTATATCTACCACTGCTGCTTAGAGGTAAGCTGATATGTTCATTTACAGATTGATGCTGATGAGTTGCAATCATCATCGATTTCCCTATGCATGTTAATTAGCAAATTGCTATGTTTGCTTCATGTTTACCTTCACCGCACATAAGGATTAGCAAGTTTGTCCTCATGTTGATTGGAGCCAACCGTATGGATGTCACTACATCCATTGCGCATCGTCTATTTAATCTTTGCTTGCTAGCAAGCATTGTCTTGAGCTGAATAGTATTGACTATGCACAAACTTCATTTACTTTTAATTCACTAAATGTATGATGTCATTATGCTCAATCACTACAGGAAAACCCCATATTACCGCCGGACAAAATTCGCCGGAAAACATAGATATTCCGACGGTACTATACATTTCCGGCGCACGTTGCGGCGGAAATCCATACGCCGGTTTCGGCCGCGTCGATAAATTATTTCCGGCGCCAATTTTGCGTCGGAAATTTCTCCGGCGCAGTTTCCGGCGCACTATTGGCGAAAAAACATATCGTTTTCGACGTTGAAAAAGGTCTTGATTCCGGCGTCATATCCGCCGGTAATTAGCGTCGCATGATGCGCCGGCCATTACCGGCGGATAAGACGACGCAAAGAGTGCGTTGAAACCCCACGAACGCATTTGCGACGCTAATTAAAAGAGAAGCATAAAATTAAGTTAAGTGTTGCATAGATGAGGATGCTCAGATGGATGAGTGACTTTATTTTTTTGATACAAAATGTTAAACAAGTATATATACATAAAAAAGGCTGAAGTAGCTCCAATGGAGGATAAGATTAGAGAGAGTCACCTGAGATGATTTGATCACATAAAATATTAGCCTTTTGATGACTAGGCTAGGAGAGTTGATGTATTAGATCTGACCTATATTAAGAAAGGTATAGGTTGACCTAGAAATACTTGGTTAGAAAGTATTTGAAATGACCTTTTTTAAATTAGATTTAAATGATAATTTGACTCTTAATAGGTGATAATGGAGAAAAAGGATTCATGTTGTTGACCCCACATTGTGGAATAAAAGCTTATTATTGTTGAGTTTGTTTATAAAAAGTAAAGGATCTCCCTATCTTAGAATAAATATGTCATTAATCTTTTGGAATTAACTAGACTCCAAGGTTACAAATTTGCTAACACTCCCATACATAATCACAAGAACCTCTATAAGAGGAAGACCTTAAAATGTCTCTTGCTAAGACAAGCAAATTGGGAAGCTAAGATATTTTATAGTGACAAGATTAGACATCTCTTTTGATTTTTGGTTAGTCAAAAAACATATGTAAACTCCTATACAAAACCATTGGGAAACAGTTATGCCAATCCTCATATGTATCAAAAAGGTTATTGGGAAAGATTTCCTTCATACTAAATATGGCCATCTAAATGTTGAAATGTTTTTTTTGAGGTTGGTTACATATGATGGATTTATTAATGCTACAAAATCATTCATTGCATCTATTTTTTTATGGAAGGAACCACAGTCTTATGGAAAAGCAAGAAGTAATTTGTTATTGTTGGCTCAAGTGCGGAAGAAGAATATAGAGTTACGACTTAGGCATTGTTTGGAATGACTTCTTACTGTTTCTTAAAGCGATATTTTAGTACAAAAAAAATTAAATAAAATTTTTCTACTATAAATCTATTTTAGAAAGCAATAAGAAAGTTGTCTAAAAAAAAGCCATAGTCTATGTGAATTTATAACATATGTTGTGACAATTGCATTGTCATTTACATTGCATGTAATCTCATTTTTAAAGAAATAATAAATTGTACGAAAGTATAATGTCATTTTTCTTGTCATAGTGCTTTTAAAAAAGATTGATACATATCATGTCCCTAACTCAAAACAACTTGGATTTCCTAAGTCTTATATTCAGTTATGGCTTGTTGACATATATGCTCTAATTTGAAGGGGTTGTAATAGCAGGAAAGAATAAATTTGGAATTATTAATTATTTATAAAGAATACTTGATAAAAAGAATATATTATATATATCCTTCTTATTTAAATTCTTTCTCTCATTATTTATTTCCTTGTCATTCTCATGTATACTTATTTATAGAACCTTATATTCTATTAATAAAAAGTGAGAGGAACTATAAATAATTTATTTAGTCATGCTCAGCAAGGAAAAAGAAAGGGAGGGTGAGAGGGTAAGACCAAAGGAAGGGAGCAAAAAGAATTCCTTAAATAGAATTAGAATCCTAAGAGATACCTTCCGTGCATTCATCAATCCCTTTGGAAGAAGATCATTTATGATTGCCTCCCATATCCTTTTCCCTCTGAAGTGAAGGACAAATGCCTACATGCTCAAAGTTATGTGGATAAGAGGTTATTGCACAAGTAAAAGGTGACAAACGAGAAATTTTAATAATACAAATATGAAGCGAAAGCTTACACCATTACTGTAATTTGAATCACCAGCGAAAGAAGCACCATCACAGTAGCGAAGCTTTACTCTATTCCAGTTATAGAAATCTGTTCTTTGACAAGACAATACATTTATTGGTTTCTCTTAGTATTTCATACCTACATGCATATAAGATTATGTAGTAATTGAACAACTAGAAAGATTACAACTTTATTATTTTATACTTAAATTATTACCTTGTTAGTTCCATAATAATTCCATGATTAAAATAAATTGGATGGTTAAAACTAGAATCGCTATTTATCATTCTAATAATAATGGATTATTTTAGTAAGATGGCAATGAACCAAGTGCATTTCTTTTATTGATAACATAGATACTTGATTAGTATTATTAAATTGATAACACTTCCATTAAAATAATATTGACCAAAACAAATCTTTCATCAATTATTTAAAAAATATATATATTTCTTGGATCCAAATTTGCCCATAGATAGCACCAGAACCTTAATAATAAAAATAACAAACAAAGAATGAAAAATAAGAATAGAAAGAAAATCTAGAGTGAGAAGCTTTGAGATTTCAATAGATTATTGAAAGTATAAGACTTGAGTACAAATGACTTTTCAACGCTTCCCCCTTATCCTATTTCATATGTTTAGGCCATCATTGTCCTTATAAGAGAATTTCATATAAAATGCATGAGGCATGTGGCTTGAATACACAAAGAAAGCATGCATATGGATTTCTTGGTAAAACCAATTAACACTAGGAGAAGTCATTGTCCGATTTGGACAAATGTTAACAAGTAGCTTTAAAGCTCAAGCAAGTTGTTGTTCTATGATATGAGTAGCCTTGAGTGAGTAGTATTGGGTGAGTTTATAAATGTACACTACTTGTATTATTTGTGCAATCTAAGAAAGTTTAATTGTTGCCCTTGATAGACATAGTATAATTATTAAGTATATAAGCTATGATCACAATCAAATTCTATGCTACTTAACATCTCTACAAAATATTACTTATCAACAAACATTGATTCTATATGTGTTTCTAAAAGAAACTTAATTGTTATGTCTCTTTAGTTTCTTGGTAAAATATCATCAAATTTCAAAACCCTTGAAGTTTTACGGAAATTTTCCATTATTTTGTATAATTCTACAACTAACACTCAAGCATGCATATCGAAGTAAAAATATAAGAAAATAAGAGAGAACAAAATGGGGAAAGACTCTATATACCAGGGTTATTAATGGGATCATCACTGAGGATGCCTGAAAAAACCTCTAGTCTATTCATGTATCGAGTGGACCCACGTCTCGTTCTGGATCGTTGAAGGCATGACAATACATTGTTGCACCAACCACCACCCTACACCCGAACAATGCCAAGGAACAATTATTATTATATTGAAGCTATTATTCAATTGAACGAAAGCTAGAAAACCTTCAAGAATGAATCAAATTGCAAACAGGTTAAAATGTCTTTTGATAATAAATTTCTAGTAAAACAATTTTTATTACAATACATTACATTAAGAGAAATATTATTTATATTTATTTTAGCATTATTTATATCATATATATATATCATCAAATTAAATTAAATTCACCTACCACCTAAGGCCTTGCAATGGATCACACTATTCTTCATATATAACATGATAAATGCACACACGTATTAAGCTTATTTTAGCATTATTTATATTTAAAAGACAAAAAAAGGTACAAGATCATGATCAGCTTTATCTATGAGTAGAAAAGTATATTCTTTATTAGCTTATAAAAAACTCTTGCAAGTTCATGTTCAATTACCAAAATTTAAAAGGATGATAGTGTAAATTGGAAAGCAATTCTGAGCCCACCGAGTGAGGAGAGATTATAATGTGCGGTGTCCAGACCGTTCGGAAGCGAATCCGGATGAGTCACATCACCCGGATGCACCGGGCCTAGGGTGACGTGGTGCATCCAGATTCAGCTCCGATCGAATCCAGACACTGCACATAATAATTTTCCCTTAGTGAGAAAGTAAATATATTCTTCTTAAATGAAATGATTGTTGATAAGCGGTGTAAATATGCATATTTCTTTTTAGGGGACATTTAAGTCAATTAAGGCAAATTCAAACACACATCACATACGTAAGGCTCGAATCCAAAACCTCTCGGTTGGTAATTAAAGCTCCCAACTAACAGGCCAAAATGAACTGCGTATACTGCACAAATTTGATTCAACAAAATTTTTAAAAGAGAAATCGTTTGAAGTGTAGAATTGTTTGGGAAGCATTACAGCAGTTGTTTCTAAGAGCTATGATTTGATATGATTTATCAAATAAACTCACTTAATGAGATAGCATACTTGTAATTACAATTATAACATTTATGCATAAAAGCCTCATTTCATTATTTTTCTGGGCCAAATTGATCGGTAAAAATATTCTCACTACAGAAGGAAAACAAAAATTACCTCAAACTGCAAAAGCCAATTGCTAACGCCTGTCCCATGTCCTCTGTGAAGGTGGTAGGCCGGTGGGCTCCCATCCAGACAAACTGCATCAAAAATTTATTCTAAATTCGTAAATAATTCGCTTTTTCAATTTTCACATCTTTACAATTTCACATGCAAATATTTATTTTAATATAAATTAATGATAAGGAGATCTTAAACAATTCTTTAAAAAAAATTCTATTTTTATAGCGTTCTCTATCGAGGGAGGGAGAGAGAGAGAGAGGATTTAGAACTTACCGGCTGCCATAGACGAAGCACGAGGGAGAAGAGTCATATTTACAAGCAGCCTCTGTTCCGTCTTCTTCCCTTCCGGTTGTCGCCGGAGAGATTCGGCGATTCTCCAATTAACGCTGTGTTGGACTAATATCGCCGTCCATATTGCCAACAATCTCAATTTCCTCATCCCCTAAAGCCGATTTGATCGCAAATTCGGTATGAAATTTACAAACAGAGAAGGAGAGGCGGAAACCGAAAGAGAAGCAGATAGAGAATGTGCGTCTGTGGAGGAAGGAGGGCTGAAAAGTGTCAATTGGGGAAGAAAAATTTCAGTTTGTTTTCGTTTCAGTAAGGATGAAACTTTGCTATCTGATCGGACAACGGAAGAAAGGAATTTAATTTTATTATTTCGCTTCTATTCGAAAATAGCGACTCCGAAAAACAAAAATTGACTTGACTAAAATTCAAAGTCCAGCTACAGAGAGAGAGAGAGAGAGAGAGAGAGAGAGAGAGAGAGAGAGATTAAAGGGGTTGGCGTTTCATACTGGAAACTTCTGGGTGCTGGGATTTAAAATAGAAAGAGATAACCGTTAGAGGATCGGTTCATACTGAAACCCATTTGTTGCTGGCAGATTAATACAGCGAGGGATTTTCTGCTTTATCTCCACTGGTTTTCTTATTCAAACTCGCTATTATTCCTTGTATATATATATATATATATAACGCCGCCATTAATGCTTTTCTAAATTACCTCTAAAGCACTTTTGCTGTAATTAATTAGTGCTGAAAGAATCAATTACAAACCCCGCCATCCTGCTCCTGCTTTCGTTATGGCTGGAAGTACTTTATGTTAATCTAAGGACTGATGAGGCTACAGAACAGGGCTATGCTGATGACCTTGAGTGTGAAAAGCAATGTCGGTCGTATTGATGGATCTATAGGGAAAATGATTTGGACGTACTATCAGCGCTGACTTTTCTCACTCCAATCATAGGAGTCCTATGGATGCAATTTTAGGAGACCCTCCTCCTTGATATCTAAAATACCATAGGAAGATTATCTATGTGACATGAGAATATTTTTTGAATGACTTTGTCAATGCAATCTAAAAATGAACCAACTAAAGTGTGCATTCGACATCACTTCAAGAAAGTTTCTAGGTTTTGTGGTCATATACAACATAATTGAAATTGTTCGTAGCAAAATTAAAGCTATCCTTGAAATTCCACTACCTAAAAGTCTTATTCAATTGAGATCTTTTAAGGTTGGTTGGCATATATTAAGATATTCATATTCAACGTATGTAGAAGATGTCAGCCTTTCACACCCTTATGCAAGAAAGATGATTACTTCCAGTGGGACGATAATTATTAGAAAGCTTTCATGAGTATAAAAATGTATATAATGAATCCTCCAGTATTAGTCAGTCCTATCCCAGGGAAGCTATTAATCTTATATACAATAGCTTTATGTGAATCTCTTGTCCCTTTCGTAGCTCAAGCTAATGAGGAAGAAAATAAATGCGCTTTATTACCTGAGTAGATGGTTGCTTCTAATCTATATAAACTATCTTCTGGTTAAGAAATACTATTTTACCTTGATATTTGCTTCTTAAAAGTTAAGGAACTAATGTTATCTCACAAAGTAAACTCAATATCTAGAGTAAATCTGTTGTAGAATATGATGACTCGTCCAACATAATAAGGAATATTAGCTTGATGGTTGATTATTATATTACAATTTGTTATAACATTCACTCCCTTGCATGTTATGAAAGGATAAGCCCTAACAGATTTCCTAGCCGCATACCTTATTCTTGCTAATTCTCCATCAAATGATGAGTTGTCTGATAAGAAAATCATGAATTTAAAATTAAATAAAAGCTCTACTTGAAAGTTTAACTTCGATAGTGTTATGTCTTATCAAGGAGATAAATGATCACGAGATAATTCTCTAGAGAAAGATGAAATCTATATAATATTTGTCACTCCAAAGAAAGACCTTATGTATTACTCCTACTACTTATCAAAACCCTATACAAACAATGAAGCTGAGTATGAGGCCCTAATAATTTGTTTAGAGTTGACCATCCTAACAGAATTAAAGAAATCAAAATCTTTAGAGATTCATGGCTTATCATCAAGTAAGTTCTAGGAATCTATAAACTATTAAAATAAAATATTGTTCAATATCATACATATATGATGAAACTCCTTGAGTAGATTCCAAATGTGACTTTGTATCAGATACCTATGAAGAAATTCTATGGTTGACACCCTAAAAAAGCTTACTAAGGAATGAACTTGTCTAGAACAAGATTTTATTCTAGTAAAGGTATAGGGTCATAAAGTCTTATCACCCATAAACATGGAATACATAAATAGAAAATATCCAACTGAGGTGAATATTATTCTTACTGTGAATGATGAATTGGTAGACTAGAGATAGCCCTTCATCGATTATTATGGGAAAACAAACTCCCTTATGATAAATTTATTACGTATCAAACTAAAAGAAAATCACTTCCTTATACATTAGTTAATGAAACTATATATAGTAAATCTTTTAAACAAATGTGGTTACATTGTCTTAGTAAATCTGAAGCTAAAAAAATTGTAGAAGAAGTGTATGTTGAATTGTACTAAGCTCACAAGTCTGATAAAAAATGAAGATAAAAATTAAATATATAAGGTACTATTAGCCACCAATAATAGATTACTACATGAATATTACATATCATTTTCATCAATTTCTAGTGCATGGTGTAGTTCATCACCAACCACCAAATGTTCTGCATCCAACAATTGCATTGTGGTCATTTGAAAGCTAGGGTATGAATATGAGCAGTCCTATTGATATGTTTTCCTCAAAAGGTCATATGTTTATACTAGTAACAACATATTACTTCTCAAAATGGGCAAAAATAGTTCCGTTGAGAGATGTTAAAGTTCATCATGTTTTATATTTCTCAAGGATCATATTATATATTGATTTGGTATTCCTCATTGAATCATATTTAATAATGGTCCATTGTGTTGAAGCACTAGAACAAATAAATTTGCTAGATGTCATAAATTTATTTGAGATACTTAACTATCTATTACCCTCTAAAAAATGGATTAGAAGAGGCCTTTAATAAAACATTGGTACAAATTCTCAAGAAAATTCTATATGATAATAAGTGTCAATGTCATGAAAATTTAGGTGAAGCTTTGTGGGCATATCGAACCACATATCAAACTCTAACTCAGTCTATTTATTTTCTTTAATCTTTGGAGAAAATGTTATTCTCCCTTTAGAAGTACAACTCTCTTCACTAACAATTATAGTAAATTACAATATAATATAAGAGAAAAATGCTAGACTCCGGTTAGAAGAACTAAAAGGTTCAAAAGAGAAGCTTCTGCAAGCTCAGCAGAACCTCAAACTGTATAAAGTAAAGATGATTCAAGCACATGACAAAATAATTCATCTAAGAACTTTCATAGTATGAGACTTGGTCTTGGTTCTATGAAGACCGATTTTGGCCCATTCATGGGAAGGTCAATGGGCGGTATCTCACAAAGTACTATGATAGATGATGCGCAAAAAAAAATTATCAATAAATAATAGAAATTCTAAAGTTTAAATATTGTCTACGTTGTTAAAGTTTCATAATAAATTAGGTCCAAGTGATAAGATATTGGGTCTAGATATTTATGTTGAAACTAAATTTCTTAAAACCATGTGCCAACTTAAACATGCCTGCTTAAGTTATGCTTGCTTAGTAATGATTTTCCTTGCAAGCATTTTCCTGCTTATTCTTGAGAATTAATATAACTTTTCTTAAGTTATATATTTTCCTTAGAGTTCTAGTTAACCTAGCGATACGTTCTCTGGTATTTGCTTTGTCTGATTAAAACTTTGACAACTTATAAAATGCCTACTCATTCTTAAGAATTGATATAGTCTCCCATTGCTTATATCTTTTCCTTAGAATTGTGGTTGATTAAGTAATACTTTGCCTAGTATTTGATTGGTCTAACCATCTATTGCTTGATTTAATTTGCTTATATGGTATTATTTCCCTTTTAAGCTCTTTGCCTAATTTAAATCTGCATGTTCAAAATCATTTCCCTTTCAACCACTTTGCCTGATTAAATATATTTATTTGGGAACAATTCCCTTTTTAGATGTTGCATGCTAAAATCTTCTTAATTGGGATCATTTCCCTTTCAATCACTATGCTTAATTAAATCTACATAATTAAGATCTTTTCCCTTTCAAGCATTTTGCCTTCTTAAATTTTGCTTGTTTAGGATCTTTTTCCTTTCAAACATCTACCTGCTTAAACATGTTTGTTTGACGTAATTTCTTCATTAAAAATTTGCTTGCATAAATTTGATTGTTCATAAACATCCTCCTTTTCAATCATTGCTTGCCTAAATTTGGGCATGCCCAATCTTATGGATTTTTTCATTATTTTGATCAATGCCAACACGTGAGATTTACTTTTCAAGTTCATCAAACCAATTGGGGGTCAATTTAATGATCTCCTTTTTAGTTGAGGCCTTTGAAATCACAAACCCTAAAATTTATTCAAGGAAAACACTATTTTTATTAGGTTTCTAGTTAGTTGGTGTTATGCTCTCATCCTGTTTGTCGGGTTTGTGGTAGGCTATGTGTCCTTTGGGTTTATTCCCTTATCTAGTGGGTGTTTGCTTTACATGTATTAAAGATGGATTAGATTTGAATAGCAAGTGCTTTTCAATGGTTATGATTATCCTAGTACTTTTATCCTAAGCCAATTTATTTTATGGATTAGGACCCTTATTGATCATATCATTAACTGTAAGTGGGGTTATTATTTTCTATTACTTGTAATTTTTTTATTACCATTTGTTTGGGTCTATCTGGCCTGAGCATTATTCTTTATTTGAGGAGGAGGACTTCGTTTATCCATTTTTTTGTATTTGTTTTAGAGCTTCTCTACTTTTGTTTCTTACTGGGTTGACGCCATTGTGGTTTGCCTTGGCATATATTCTGTGAATTCAGTAGTTGCCCGATCCAGCCTTGTTGTTTGAATTATTAACATTATTCTTTCTTGAATGTCGGCCCTTATTTTATTTGGAGGGATTTCTTTACTACTATGGAGCTCATCTTCATTGAATTAATTCTCTCTGTTTATTTTGTTATTCAGTTTAGCAGTTGTCATCCTAGGGGTATTATTAGTTCTACTTTAAATGTGATTAAGGTTATTTCCATTATAAGCTAGGTTTATTATTTGATTGTGTGTGATACTGTTGAGTTTTAGTTGTTATGCAAATCTGGAGGTACGAAGATTGATGATATTGGTTTTTGAACCGTTTTAGGCATTCCTTTGCTCAATTATTGGATTATGGATGGGAATTTCCTGAATAATTGTTGTTGGTTTCTCATATTTTTCAATAGTGGTATTTGACTGTTTTTATGGATTGTTGTTGTTACAAGTGGAACTTGGATCAATTTAGTCAGTTGGTTATTAATTTTAATGGTCATTTTGCTACTATATTTTCCAAGCTGTTTGGTTTTTTTATGCTCTTTTTGTACTTTTTTTTGTAATCCTTATCTTATGTAGGTGCTTTGGATTATGTTGTTTGCTGTGAAGTTTATCATTCTTGGCAGGAAGATGATGTTGAATGTTTAATCTAAGACCTTTTTTTAGGTGCTGGCTCTTGGCCACCCTATAATATTATTAGGGAATTTTTTAACTTTTAATAGAGCAAAACTTTTGCTTGTAGGTTTTCATTTGAATTTTTTCGTAGCTCTTTGGAGCATCAGTGAGCTGAAGGTACCCTATAAGGACCTTGTAATTCTTTTTTGTTATTAACGCGTAGGCCCCTCCATGAATTTTTAATATATATATATATATATATATATATATATATATATATATATATATATATATATATATATATATATATATATATATATATATATATATGCCTTAAATCAAGTAGTAGAAACCCCACCTTAGGTTTTGTACCTTGGCTTATCAACATCCACTCAAACTTGCCCAATCATATATCCAAATCCTTATGATCAATATAGATCAACCTAAGATTATACTTAAGCTAGTCTGGGTATCCTAAGACTTTACATCCAATCCTAGTTGACCCATTTTGACCATAGGATGTTGTCATATACTCTTTCATTCCTGAGACACCTTTCCATGAGTTAGTGACTACTCCAAGTGACCTAGACCTATCCATTGAACAACAAGCTCTTTAAAATATATTTGAACTTCCCTAAACCATTTTGAACCATAAAGTATGTGTTTATTGACCCAAGAATCAAACTAAAACCTTGATCCACATCCTGCCTGCATAGTACACTACATCATACATAACATTAATCTATTAACTTCAAACCTTGCCTAAATCCTCACTTTAGGAGCTTCATACATTGAATTCATCAAAACTAGCTCCCCAAGCTAGGGGTTGACCTAATTTAGCTACTTGAGTTATATCAACGAGCTTAATAAGTCAAACCTTTGCATTTGCCTCCTAAGTCCACACCACTCCATTGAACCCCATTAAATCAAACTTATGTAATCTCCTAAAGTTTCACATTGATTTAGCTCATATTCTTGGTTCAAAGGTTGACATGGCCAACTCAACCTGAGCTTGTTAAACTAGCCTAGTTTGGGTTTAACCTTTGTATTTAACCAATTAGTGAGCCCCCATTGCTTAAGCTCAACCCAATGGACATCTTAAATTTGTTAGACCTTTCCCTAAGCCGTTCTTCTTGAGTTGACTTAGTCAACCCACCTAAAATTTTCAAACCAAGTTAACCTTGATCTCATGCATTCAAACACCAAACCCATTGAATAACCCCTTAAACTTGACTTAACTAAGCTTGAGAGGTTCGCTTAACTAGCTTTCACCAGTTAAACAAATTGAATGGTAAAGGAATATCCATTTGGTCAAACCTTGCTAAGAATTTAAATTCCTTTCGCACTAGCTAATTTGGATTATTGGAATAGGTTTCTAGAAAACTTCCAAACCTTTTTAAACCTAGCCCAAGGGCTAATTCTGCCTGGGCTTGACCGATTGGTTCCCATAATGTAAAATGACCCCAAATCATTTTTAGCCTTGGCGACCACTCCTTATCCCAGACTCTACTCCTTAATAGTCTAGGAAACTTTTAAAACATCTAATTAACCTTGCTGACCTATCACATCCTTTAGTTTTAATCCCTAGCCCATTGAATACACTAAACTAAGAAAAACACTAAAACCAACTTCATTCTAACCTATTCGCTCTCTATTGAGTTCTTAATTTTATTTCACAATCCTTAAGTCTCCTCTACATTCCCCACTCAAAATCCTGATATTTCATGCTACTAGCGAGGAATTCCAAGAAGCTATGCTAGCTATTTGTTCAATTCGGAGTAGTATTTAAGTGCTACCAATCATGTTGATGTGTAAAAGTCTCTAACCGTTTCCATTCCACCCATCTATGAATCTCCACAACTTCGAAAGTGCTTGTCACATTAGTGCCTTCATAGGCAAAGGAATTAAACTATTTAATAAATACATTTTAATGTCTAGAGCTTCAAATATTCTTAACAAATCATTCACATAACCATATATTGTAATTTAGGGATCTATGGATTCAATAAATGAAACTCTATAAAATAAAAATAAAGTACAATATATTAGTTGAATGATTATTAATTAATTTAACTTTAAATGCCTACTATTTTTCATTTGTTCTACCCTATACACTCATCTAATTTGCTTGAAATTTGGAAGAGGAAACTATGGGACATTGGCTCTATCCTATAATTTTTTAACCATAATTTAAGTCTCCACTAGCTTGATTTGATTTTTCTAATATATTGGTTAGTATTTGACTTAGGTATTTGAAAAATTATTGTGGGAACTTCACAAGGCATGGTACTTTTATTTTTTATGTGGATTGTGTACAAATATTCAAGGGTTAAACTCACTTGATTTTAACTCCCATTCAACAGTAGAGACACCTAGGTAATTTAATTTAGGTATATGTATTATAAAATTGAAAAAGTCTAAAAAGTTCAATTCAAACTCAATAGGGTTGAAATTCAAACCTAACACAGTTAGTGACATTCCAAACCCTTGGAATTAATTTAATGTTATTTTTTACTCTTTAAGTTGCAAAATTCACAAACCCTAATTTCAACCCCAATTTTGGGTAGGGTTATGTGTAGCAAGTTGTCATGGAAGAATTTCCCCCCTTTTGTGCTTCTTGAAGTGTATTGGGCATGTGGTGGGAGATTGTCACCTTCACCCCTCTTCTGCACCGCCTAATGTTACTCCTGTTGCTTGTAAATCAAATTTGAATTCTTCTGCTCCCCCTTATTTGTCCCTTGTTGTGCCTAATCTTAATAGGGTGGAGAATGCTAATGATGCCTTTGATAGAACTTTGGAGTTGAGTCCTATTAATGTTGTAGTTGGGAGTGTTGTTGATTGTTTGGGGGGGGGGGGGGGGGTGATAATGATGTTCCAATGAATTATGCTTTACCTCATGATGTTTTTATTTTGGTTGAGAAGGAACCTGCTCCTTCGGTTCTACCTAAGAATGTTATTTGTATTGGTGATGATGGATATTTGATCGAAAATAATTGTGCTATTAACCTTATAGCTAATCATTCGTGTGCGGATACTGTGGAAATTTTGGGTGATTTATCTGTTGATGTTATTTTCAGGTATGGTGTTCCTTCTTGATTTCCAGGTTCGCCAATTCATGTGTTAGTTATTTGTGATGGTTCTTCTCTGTTTGGGTCTATGGTATGGAATTTTGCTAGTCCGTCTGTTCATTTGGCTTCAGATTTACTTATTAACATTGAGTCAGATTTTGTCTCCTATTGTATATGTCTCGGAGGTAAATGCAAAGGTTGTTGATATTCCTATTTCAGTTATGTGTAATGCAGATTTCAAAGTCCATGTGGCCCTGTCTTTGAATAACTTTATTTTGGTTCAATCTAATTGGATGGATATGGATGAGGGATCCATGCCTTGTGTGGGGGAGGGTGATGATTTTGATGACCATGTAAATGATGATATGTATAATTTCATGATGGGGTGTGTTGTTGATCAAGTAGTACTCAATGCCAGTGGCAAAAGGCGTACAAGTAAATCTAAGAATAATTAGTCTTTGGATTTCACTCTTGCTTTTGATGTCATGGGCTTTGCTGGTGATTTGGACGATGATGAGGTGGCTCTCTTGTTTTCACCTTGCTAGCTCGGGCTTGTTGGCAACCTTGGTGGTATGCCCTTTTTGCTTGGTGGTTGCATGTGTGGGTTTTAGGCTGAGGATGGTTTTAAGTGGTTGTCACCAATGGATGGTTCGTGTATGGCTGCGAGGTGGTTGTAGGGGCTTCCATTCCTGAGTCCGCTTTTCACTCCTTTTCCTACAGCTTTGTTGGTCTGTCTTATTGAGTCTACTTTCATTTCCTGTTATCTGATGTATTTTCGCCTAAGCTATTTTTGGGTTCGTGTTGTGATTCCATTATCCTTATTGGAATAAATTTTTGGTTTGAAAAAAATTAGAAAAATAAAATAAAACTTATAAAATTTATAATAAAATAAATAAAAATGATAAAAAAATATTAAATAAATTACATTGAACCACAAATTAAAATATAGTGTGATACATTGCCTCGATGGAGAAATATTGGAACAATTAAAACAATTGGGATGTATACTTTCATGCATAGATATAAGATATTTAGTATTATATAATCAATCAAGATAAAATCAATATAGAGAGATCATAAACATTTATTTACATTCTTACAAGCTCAATAGAGATCTAAGAGTGTAAATGTTTTGATTCACGACTAGTTTAGATGAGTTTGCATATGAGAAAACACCTTTAATTCTTGTTATCCTCAGTAATTTCTATATTTCTCAATAGGATCACAACTAACCCTTTATTTTAATTTATAGGATAAATTTAGTAGCTTAAGTAGACAATACTAGTCAGTTGTGCAACAGTATTTTCTCGTGGGATCGATACTCTCTTATATACATTATTACTTGATCGTCACATACACTTGATTATTATTTATTCACCTGTTACCATCAATAGGCTAGAGCTAGAATAAATTGAATAAAATAGTACATTATGTGATCAATAAAACAACCACAAACACAAGGGCAATGCTGATGAACTACACAAGGACAATTGTCACCCATGAAGCATACAACCACAACATCCATAAAAACTCATCCTTGACTCGCAACCACTTCTAACCATTGAACTCGCCCTCACTCTTAAAGACTCATCCAAGGCACTCATCTTTGAAGAATCGCTTAAGGTACTTGCCTATGAAAAGTTGTCCATGCCAAATCGTAGTTGCAGCCTGCTTTGGGAAGAAGAAGAAACTTACGAACCTGTCTACATTTTTTTTTTCTTTTTTTTTTCTCTTCTCTTTACAAAGATGGGAATGTAGTTAATGTGATAGAGCATTTTCTTTTAAAAAGCTGCCATCTAGTACATAACTTTAAATGCTATTATTAAATTTATAAAATTTACCCCACCAGGCTTAGGTCGGTTGGTGGGCGTGCTTGGTTGGGAACCCCAATCCCAAGTTCAAATCCCCTCTCATATGGCACGACTCCTTAAGTGGAGAGAAAAGAATTGTGGGTCCTGCACCCATGCGGTTGGTTGCTGGTAGACTCGCCGATGGATTAGTGGACATTGCCAAGTGCGTCACAAGCTGACGTGGCAGCGGGTCGATACCCCATTTCCCAAAAAATAAATAAATAAATAAATAAAATTTAAAAGTATTTTTAAATATGTTTTGCACATGAAAACAATTTATTTTTTAATATTTAATTTATTTAAATAACCCAACGAGCTAACGAGTTGAGTTTAATCAAACTTTAACCCGAGCTATCGAGCCTAAGTACAAATGCTTGAGCTCGTTTCCTGGGCTCGACTAGAGGTCGAGCTATTAACATTAGTGATGAGTCGAGCCTGAGCTTGTTGTGACTTGAGCTTGTCGTGACTTGAGCTTGACATGACTCTTTTACACCTCTAACTACATATAGTTTGATTTTTTAAATGTTTGCTAAACGGGTGGCCTTTATTAGGGGATATTTGTTGTGGTAGAGCAGATCTACTAAGGCAAGTAACCCTTATGGTGAAGGCCTATCTAGACAAGTCCTTTGGAGAATCCCATTCTGTATTATTGTAACTTTGGTTTGATCTTTCAAGGTGAGTCTACATGCTGTGATTTCCATAGGGTGTTTGGCCACTTATACAAAAGTTGGTGCTGATGTTTGCTTTGCAAGGAAATTCTTCCTTCAAGCAAATGCTGCTTGGACTCTATGCTTCCTCTTGCCAAGCTTTTAGACAGGATCATGTTCAAGCACCTGTGAGTTGCCTACACAAAATTTTATGAATATACATAAACGATCATATATAAAATTAATCACAAAATTCAAGGTTAAGTAATCTAGCTTGACAAAAAAATCTTACTTATATCCATTTCTAGATCACTCCACCAAAATTCAAACTTAAATAATGTAATAATTACCTCCTCCAAATAATGAAGAAATTATTATGTGTGATCACTATACTGTTTGGAGACAAATCAGAATACAACATGTGATCCGCTGCACAATATCAGTACACACCAAAATGATGACATTATTAGTTAAATACAATTACACTTAGTACTCAATACAATTAAATAATTACACATTTATATATACAATTATGTAAAAAATATTATAAATATATAATACTTTAATTATATTACCTGAATTATAAAAAAATTAATTTTTAGTTATCTAAAAATTTAGTTATAGTTTTTAATATTTTAATTTCATTAACAAATAATATATAACACATAATCATTAATATAAAGCAAACTTTAAGTTTTCATTTGAGATATTTTTTTTATCTTGCTCATGTCGTCAAATTATTTCAATTAGATCGAAACCATCATAACTAGAAGAAATTATTCTATGCGGTCACCGAACGGTCCAGAGGTGAATCAATATGCACCACGTTACCAAGTACATAGTGGTACACAGCACCAGTAAACAGCAAAAAAATAACGTGGTGCACCCTGATTCACCTTTGAATGTCGTTCGATGACCACACAAAATAATTTCTTCAAAACTAGGTGTGAATGAAAAGAACCTTTTTCATTCCTAATTATTACAATAAATCTAGGAAACACTTAAAAAATTGAATCCTATCAATTCAATCAATTCAAAAGGGAGGGATATTACTTGAATAGGGAGGCATGGCTTCAATTCCCGTCTCCTTCCAAGTCAGTAGCTAATTGAGCACCATCACAAAACTAAATTTCTTTTGATGTCTCCCTGCAAAGCAATTTATCTATGGCCTGGGATTCGTTGTGTATTGGGATCTCTTTAGTTGATCTCCATCCATCAGTTAGTTTGGACCCACCTCATGATCAGAGTCCTTCATTATGTTATTTTCGGTATCCCTATTGCTGAGCAACCGACTATGTCTTAGGATGGCTCAGGCAATCCGACCTTCGAGAATTTCATGGCTTAGTTTTTTTTGCAATATGGAAGAGGTTAGCTAGCATAAATTCATCTGGCATAAGTTTCATGCCCGTAGATACTTCGGCTATGCTTGGATGGGTATTATTGAGAATTTAAAATGTGCGGATGTGCTAATTAAAAGATCTATCCTTGTTAATACATCTTTCCCCTGTTGTCAAAATGCACAGGAAACTCACAAGCATCTATTATTTGATTACGATTACACATTCCTGGTAATTACATCTAATCTTCCTGATTTGGAGGGGTTCCTTTTATGGCCAACCTTCTGCAAGTCTATGGTTTTGTTAACAACTTGCCGCTATTCAATTGTGGGGATAATAATTTCTATTATTTTGTAGTTGCTTACACTGTTTATCGCTTATGGCAGGAACATAACCTTCGCCGCTTCTCTGAACGCTGGAACAGTCCCTCTCAGCTCCTATTAGTTATTAAGAGTGTTATTTTGCTCAAAGTTAGGAAATGGAAGTGCTTTCTGTTGCGGGTTTATTTTTGTGATTTATTATTTTGATGATAGCAAACACTCTTATTTCTCTACGGCTGTCTTATCTACTGACATTTCAGGTTCACAAGATCAAGACTACAATTTGGAATTAGCTCAAGATTGGGTAGACTAGGTCTGATTCAGTTTGTACCCTTTTTTCTTTCTTGAGTCTTTTGTAATTGGTCTGGCTTCTAAGGCTATGTAACTTTGCACACACGCACCTTGGAAGATTTTTTACTGTTCCCTAGAGTTTACTATTTTTGGTAATATCGTCCGGGACGATATTTATATCAGCCTGGACGATCGGTTTAAAAATAGAAACCCTGATTATGGCATCCTCATTAAGGCATCCGTCATTAAGCCGATCAGCCTGGATGATTTTGTATTGGCCTGGACGATAGGCTCAATTAAAAAAGAATCAGCTACCATAATCAGCTTAGGTATTCTTTATTTTAAAAAATCAGCCAGGATGATATCCACATCGTCATAGACGATCTAACTCAATTATACCTAAATTAATCTGGTATCTTTGGAAAGCAGTAAAGGCTGGTTGATTTGATCACATCATCCAGGATGATCACAGGAACGGCCGGGACGATGTCGTGGATGATTGACATCGGCTAGCTTCGATTCAGGGCGATGATCTGGATGATTGTATTCGGTTTTAAACTAATCGGACAGGACAATATTGCATCGGCCTGGACGATGTAACTAATTTTCTTCTGATCGTCCCAAATCGTCCCGGGCTGATTGAGCTAATTTGTACTGATCAGCCAGGACGATATTTCTATCGGCTTGGACGATAAGTCAGCAAGTTGCATTAATGAGCTCATTTTGAGATCTTCTATTTAAGCTTTTGATAAGACACTTTTTTAAGTGTCTTTGACAGCCATTGTAACATCCTTTTTTTGGGGGAAACTTGAAGAGAGAGCTTGAAAGGGAGTGAGGAACGGATGAAGTCTAAGAGAGAGAGAGAGAGAGAGAGAGAGAGAGAGAGAGAGAGAGAGAGAGAGAGAGAGAGAGAGAGAGAGAGAGAGAGAAGATCCTATGAGGGGGTACTCAAGGGAGTGTGGAGGGGGATTCCACACGGTTGCTCCGATAGGCTTGCACCTTAATACTGTCGGATTCAAGGCTTATCTTAAGGGAAGTTCACCAAAGAAGAAGATCTATTTGGTGTCAAAGGACCCGGCGACTCCACCACATCGGGGAAGGTGGAAGTGATTTTGTAAGGGCTTATCCGCCTAGCTGTGGGGGCTAAAGGAGAAACACTTATTTTAGTGCAATACTCAGAGGGTGCCTCCGAGGAGTGGACATAGGTCAAGGTTTGACCGAATCACTATAAATCTTGTGTGTTCTTTCCTTTATTACTTCTGCATTTAATTTTCGCACTTTGATTTTCATTATAGTGAATCTTGATTATGGTTTTAAGATTGTGTTTATTTTAAATACCGATTCACCTCTCTCTTTTAATTAGCCTTGGGCCGGTTCATAGGGCCTAGCATCCCTAACGAACTTTCTTGTGCCATCAGCTTTTTGATAATGTCAAAGTGGGAGAACGTACTGTTGAATTTGTATCCTTTTATTTGTATTTTTTCTTTCAAAAAAATTAAAAATAACAAAAAAATTTTATCTCCCTTATTTTTAAAACTTTATTTCAGTGAGGGGAAGATTAAGAAGAAAATGTTTTCTTTTTTGCAAATTCAAATAGTAATGTTTGACATCATCAAAAAGGGGGAGATTGTTGTGGATATGTTTTCATGGTTTATGATTTTGATGATAGCAAACACTCTTATTTCTCTACGATTGCCATATCTATTGACTTTTCATATTCACAAGATCAAGACTACAATTTGGAATCAGCTTAAGATTGGGTAGACTAGGTTTGAGTCAGCTTGTACCCTTTTTCCTTTCTTGAGTCTTTTGTAATTGGTGTGGCTCCTGAAGCTATGTAACTTTGCACACACGCACCTTAAAAGATTTTCTGACTGTTCCCTAGAGTTTACTATTTTTTATAACATCTTCTAGGACGATATTTATATCAGCCTGGACGATCGGTTCAAAAATAGAAACCCTAATTATGGCATCCTCATTAAGGCAGACATCATTAAGCCGATCGGCCTGGACGACTTTGTATCGGTCAGGACGATAAGCTCAATTAAAAAAGAATCAGCAACCATAATCAGTTTAGGTATTCTTTATTTTAGGAAATCGATCAGGACGATATCCACATCATCCTGGACAATATAACTCAATTATGCCTAAATTAATCTGGTATCTTTGGAAAGCATTAAAGGCTGATTGATTTGATCACATTGTCCGGGACGATCGTAGGATCGGCCGGGACGATGTCGTGGATGATTGACATTGACTAGCTTCGATTCAGGGCGATGATTAGGACGATTGTATTCGATTTTAAACTAATCGGGCAGGACGATATTGCATTGGCCTAGATGTTGTAACCAATTTTCTTCTGATCGTCCCAAATCGTCCTAGGTTGATTGAGCTAATTTGTACTGATCGGCCAGTACGATATTCTTATCGGCCTGAACAATAAAGTTGGCAAGTTGCATTAATGAGCTCATTTTGAGATCTTTTATTTAAGCTTTTGACAAGGCACTTTTGTAAGTGTCTTTGGCAGCCACTGTAGCTTCGTTCTTTTGGGGAAAACTCTAAGAGAGAGCTTGAAAGGGAGTGAGGAACGGGTGAAGTCTGAGAGAGGGAAAAGATCCTATAAGGGGGGACACAAGGGAGTGTGGAGGGGGATTTCACACGGTTGCTCCGGCAGGCTTGCACCTTAATATCGTCGGATTCAAGACTTGTCTTGAGGAAAGTTCACCAAAGAAGAAGATCTCTTTGGTGTCAAATGACCCGGTGACTCCACCACACCGGAAAAGGTGGAAGTGATTTTGTAAGGGCTTCTCCGCCTAGCTGTGGGGGATAAATGACAGACACTTAGTTTAGTGCAATACTCGAAGGGTGCCTCTGATGAGTGGACGTAGGTCAAGGTTTGACCGAACCACTATAAATCTGGTGTGTTCTTTTCTTTATTATCTCCGCATTTAATTTCCGCACTTTGGTTTTCATTGTGGTGAATCTTGATTATGGTTTAAGATTGTATTTATTTTAAATATCGATTCACCTCTCTCTTTTAATTAGCCTTGGGTCGGTTCATAGGGCCTAACATCCCTAACGAACCTTCTTGTGCCATCATAGCACTTTCACTTTCAAAAGCTCAAAGCTCGGTTTTCTACGCTCACTTAAAAATTATTGGCCTCTGTTTTTGTCAGAAATGCAATTTTCAGTATTGCTTCATAATAGTCATGCCTTCTGGATCTTTTCCGGACGGCTTTGGTGCAAATTTTTTTGTTATGGTTGATGATGATTGGGGCCACTTGTGCTCTCACTTTAGATTGCTTGCGAACTCTTGATGCCCTCTAGTTTTGATTTTCAATTTTTTTTCTTGGTTGCTTCCAATTATTGCCTTCTAGCAATTGGATCATTATTGGATGGCCTTTATGGCAAACTTGGTTGGTTGGATATTCTATGGCTTTCTGCTAGTTTTGTGGCAATTTGTTTACTTCCAATCTAATATATGTTGTAGGTTGGGGTCTTTTGGTCTTTCACTAGTTGTTTTAACTTGAGTTTGGTTATCTTTTAATTTTCTTATAGGTCTACTTGTTACCTAAAATTTTCATCATTAATAAACGAGCCATGCCCCAATTTTTCCAAAAAAAAAAAAAGCACCATCGCAAAAAGGGTATTCAAACATTAATTGCATGTATCTATTGCCAAGCTCTTCACATGCTTCTTCAAGTGGATCAGTCTGCTCTTGAAAAGTCTAAGGGGTTGTTTGGCATGATTTAATTTTAGTAGTATTTACTTCTGCGGGTGTTAAATTCTAAAAATTATTTGTTGTGATATAAGTTATATGTTGAAAAATTGATTTAAGAGGATTGGTTCATTTATTAATTAAATTTAATGTATTTTGATTTTGATTTGTGTGTTAAGTATGAATTAATTATTAACTTGAATTTTAATTCTCTTTAATAAGTTATGATGAAAAATAATATAATTAAGAGCTACTTTAATTATTATAAATTAGTTATTTAGGTGTTAATTATCAAGTTGCTAATTATATTACTAATTATCTAATTATATTTATATGCCCAAATTAGTTTGTTAATTATTTATTGAAATTAGAAATTATTTAATTAAAATTCAAATTAATTATTAATTGATTATTTAAGTATTATTTAATTAGTTTTAGTTATTAATTATATCATTTGTTTACTTAAAAATTCAACTACTAATTAATTAAATAATTAATATTATTTACAATATTAAGTATATAATTAACAAATTTTATTTGAAATTATATTAATTAAACTAATTTAGATTAATTTATAATTTAGAAGGCTGTCTAGGGTTTGCTATTCATCTTCTTCCCATGCTTCGTTGTTGTCACTTTTCCTCGCTGTCATTTCCTCGTGGCTGCTTTGGCTTCACATGAAATTATTTTTGATAGAGTTGCTAAAGCAATTTCTTCGTCTCGTTCGAAGGTGTCGGCTCGAAAGTTACGACGGGAGCTCGCTCGAGTCATAGGTAATCATCTTTGCCTCCTCCTTCAAGACGGGAGCTTGCTTGCTCGCCACAGAAGAACTTTGTGAATCCGTAAATCCTATTAAATCCACCAAACAACGAAATCTAATAAATCCCAAATTTACACCGTAAATCCCGTCAAACTCTTGGTTTTGTCAACTCTCATGAGCACGTTAACGAGTCAAATTCAAGCTAACTTGCGAGTCAACTTTGCTCACTTACACCCCTAATTGTAGATTATAAACATATGTATATAAATATTGTTATAAAAAATTTATTTGTAGGTCTTAATAAATATTGTTATTATGTATCATTTAATAAATTACATAATAATGCATTCGAAAATTAAATTATGCTTATTTTAATTATATAATGAATCCAATAAACTGGAAATTAAAATCATAGTTTGTCAGTTAAGAAAATCGGACGTCTGATGTGTGCAGGACATTTATTATGTTCAGTTGGACGGCGACATGCAATGATTTGTGGCACGCTGCAAAAGCGGTAGGTCGCTTGGGCCATCCGGTGGGTCGGCTCTTTCTTGTAGGTTGTGTTTGGTCGGATGGTCCACGAGAAGATAAAGAGATTTTTTATTTTTATTTTTTAAGAACATTGAATAACGAATTATAAAATATATAATTTGACTTCATAATTTTAATAAACTATAGTTTAAATTATTTATTTTGTACTAGCAAATATTAATATGTTTGTGAAAAGAATCTACATATTGCATAAATATATTTACATATATTTAGTCGGCAGAAGACAAGATAGAAAAAGAAGACTTACATTTAATCGGCCCCACCAAAGAAGTAACCTAAGATTCAAGTAGGGGTGTCAATTTCGGGTCACGGGTCGGATTCGGGTCAAATCAGGAACTGATCCGAGTTCAATCGGGTCGACCCTAACCCGACCTGGGTAGGTAAACGGGTTGGAAACTCGGACCCGGACCTGACCCATCGGGTTGCCGGGTTGACCCGACCCAACACGACAATGAACGCAAAAGGGCGGAACTTGGGCGCACAGCCGGGCAGGCGTGCGAGTGCGCAGGCACAGGCGGGCACTCAGGCGGGCGGGCGAGCACACAGGAGCACGCGGGCGCCCGGATGCAGGCGCACGGGAGCGCGTACGTAGGCGAGCAGCGTCTGCACGGGCTGAGTCGGGTAGCGCGTGGCGTGACTTGTGATCGACAGTGTCTGCGCGGGTAGACTCGGACAGCGCGCAGGCAACCACGATCAGCTGCGCGGGTAGCCGGGGCAGGTGCGGGCAGCGCGGGCAACTCACTCTAAACAGGTTTCCGGGTTGACCCGGCAACCCGTTAGGTCAAACCGAACCCGACCCATTTTTCAAACGGGTCGAATCCGGGAACCCGAACCCGACCTGTTTTTCGTGTCGTGTCTAATATTGACACCCCTATATCCAAGGAATGTGTTATGCTCTAAAATCTAAATATGTTAGAATTGCATATTTTATTTCTTAATTAATCTACTAGAGCTATTAAGTTCATTTATATAATAAAATCCAATAGAAGAAATCGTATATTGTTGACCTTTGTACAAAATTTTAAAAAAAAAAAAGAGCATCACATACCTATCAGGACATCTAACGGACGCCTTTCGAACGATGTCTCCATACCGACGTCGTTTCTACGTACGATCTCTGTCCAAATCATGTTGATAAAGGGATATGAGTGATACCTCATTCCTTCTCTTTTCTCTCCCCTTCGTGTGCTTCTCCAGCTCTCTCGCTATTGTTCGACTTCGCCCCTCCAACGACGTTACTTCCTGTTGAATCGGAAGTTACGACATGTTGGATCAGAAGTAACGACGGGAGCTCGCGTGTAGTGAAGGTAACTTTCTCCCTTCCCGCGTGCTTCTCCGGCTCCGGCGCCCCCGACGACACTCTCTCCTGTCCGAGCGAAAGTTACGACATTTTGATCGAAAATTGAAGCTTGTACTTTCCATTGTATTGAGTTTGAGAGGGAGTGATTTTAATTAAGTAACTTAGCGCACACACACTTGGGGAGATATTTAAAATTCATATTGATCGTACGGGACTAACCATGTTCGTACGGGACGATCAAGTCAGTTATCCCCTCGGAAGAGCAATGGAACGAACAGGAAGTAAGAAAATTTTTCTAAGTCCTAATCGTCCAGTTGAATTTTTTTATTCGTCCCAGGACGAAATGATCTCTGGAAAATTTTTGTTTAGATGAAATCCTGTTCGTGCAAGGACGAATTGCTCTCTGTAAAAATTTTGTTCATACGAACTTCAATTCGTCCCAGGACGAAATGCTCTCTGGAAAATTTTTGTTCAGACGAAATCCTATATTCAGGTTAGGACGAAATCCTCTCTATAAAAATTTCATCCAGACGAACTTCAATTCGTCTCAGGATGAAATGCTCTCTGGAAAATTTTCGTTCAGACGAGTTCCTATTCGACCCAGGATGAAATGCTCTTTGTAAAAATTTCGTCAAGACGAACTCGCATTTGTCCCATGACAAAAATGTTTTATTATTTCCTTTTTTGATAACTTCCTGCAGTTTGTCAAACCGACCCATTATATAATTGTTCGTACCAGACAAACTTAGTTTGTACGGGACGATAATCGGGTACGAAGTCAGTTCGTACCAATATACATTGGGTCGTATGCAACTAACTTAAGTAAGTTCGTCCAGGATAATCCACCATCGTACGAGACAATCCACCATCGTACGGGACGATCCACTATGTACAGACTTGAATATCAGCAATTTTTGGACGATTTTTTGTGTCTTTCCGATATAAAGTCCAATTAGAATTGCCTCTTAAAATTTTTGCCTACTGATCTTCGTTCCAACTGAAGGGAGACTCAAGGAGTGAGTGTGAGAGAGTGTTTGAAGGAGGATTCTTACTACTGGAGCGTGAATGTTTAACTTGGTACTCAAAGGTAAGAGCCTCTACTTGTGGTTTTTGATTACTTCACTATTTTATCTCTTCCTTCTAGATTTCTTGTGAGAATATTTGTCAAGGAGATCTGGTTCTCTGCCAACACTTGGAGAGTGTGAACAGCCGAAGGGTTCTCTGCCCACACTTGGAGAGTGTGAACAGCCGACGGGTCCTCTGCCCACACTTGGAGAGTGTGAAAGGATGAAGGGTCCTCTGCCCACATTTGGAGAGTGTGAAAGGATGAAGGGTTCTCTGCCTACACTTGGAGAGTGTGAAAGGATGAAAGGTTCTCTGCTTACACCGGGAGAGTGTGAAAGGACAGACGGTTCTCTACCAATACGGGGAAGAGTGTAAAAGAATGACAGTTCTCTTCAGCACCGGGTAATGGTGGAAGAGAGTTTTATAAAGGCTTCTCCTCCTTGTTGTGGGTGCAAAAGGAGAGTCACTAGTGGTATTAGTGCAATACTCGGAGGGTGCCTCCAGGGAGTGGATGTAGGTCGTGTTTGACTGAACCACTATAAATCTTGTGTCTTTTTATTTTTCGCTGCCTTTTAATTTTTACTATTTTAACTTGTGGTTGAAAAATATCTTTCTATAAAATTTACTAAAGTTAATTCTCGATTTTAAATTTTTTAAAGAGGGATTAATTTTTAATTACCAATTCACCCCCCCCCCCCCCCCCCATCTTGGTAAGCCGCTGGGACATAAGCTTAGGTTAAAAAACCTAATTCATATTGAACAAGTTTCAACAGCAGGGACAACTTTAAGTACCCATATGTGGCTCTATACCTACTAGGAAACCGCTATACATTTTTTGCATGTACCTCTAGAGCCCTCATACACGCTTTTCTTAGCATGGTGGGATTGAAGACTACGACCGCGGTGTCTAAGGACACATATTATACACACTTTTCTTAGCATGGTGGGAAGGCCCAGACTCCCTACATTTCTCCCAAATGGGGGATATGCCGGGATGCTACAGAAATTTACACTCCTAATTCATATTGAACAAGTTTCAACAGCATAGACAACTTTAAGTACCCATATGTGGCTCTATACCTATTAGGAAACCGCTATACTTTTTTTGCAAGTACCTCTAGAGCCCCCATACACGCTTTCTTAGCATGGTGGGATTGAAGACTACGACCGCGGTGTCTAAGGACACATATTATACACACTTTTCTTAGCATGGTGGGAAGGCCCAGACTCCCTACATTTCTCCCAAATGGGGGATATGCCGGGATGCTACAGAAATTTACACTGAAGTACACAAGACTTGAACAATAAAGAACATCTAACTTGAGCAGTAATACAGAGGACTTGTACTTGAACAGAAATGCACAAAACTTGAAAAAAATGTGCAGAGGACTCGTACGAACAATAGGGAACATGACTTGAACTGAACTACAAGAAATTAAATCATAAATCCTAATATGCACAATCAAGATCAAAATTCAAGTGTCAAATAATAACGTGATGCATTCAAATGAATACGATGAACAAACAGGAGAGGTATGGTGGAGAACCTTCAGATGTGATTTACTTGGAACTGACCTCAATCAATTACAAAACATACAATAAGCTAATGATGAAGGTGTATTCAAAAAGTTTGAAGCAAATACAATCTTCGTATAATCAATGTCACTTGATTGTAAGAGAGTACACTGCTCTCCTAAGAGTAAAGACGTATAATGAATGTGGTGATTCATTAGCTGATATGCATGAATGAGGCATAAAAGCACATGTAAGAAGAGCTATTGTGTATACGAACACTTGTTGGCAGTGATGGAAGATTCACCACAATCATAATGGGCTTACAAGTGCTAATCAGCGACAGGAAAAGAATGTTACATCACCCTTGCAACCAATACTCTGTTAATGTCCAATAAACACATTCATATACAACATGTGGAGGCGGATGACATGCAATGAATACAAGTGTCTATGGGTGATTGTAGAAAGCCCGTGATATATCAAAACACTATCAAAAAGTGAAATGTGAAATGATTACAACAAATGCAAGCCTTTGCAAACTACTGTAAGAGTCCTGTTGCACACACTACATATTATCTGCTAGCAAATACCATATGATGTGCAACAGATACAAGCTTATACAAGCTTCTATAGGAGACCCGCTATGAACATTACATATGAACGAATGTCAAAGGACTATAACATATGCAAGTTCCTACAAGCAATAGTAGGAGACCCATCGTACACACTAAACATCACATATGAGGCAAATACGAAGAGATGCAACACACACGAGTCCTCTACAAATGCAGGTATATGCACCACATATCGCATGTGGGTATATGCAGAAAGATTTCAGTAAATGTAATATCATGTAGTCATAGTGGTGGATGCACTACATGGGTCAAAAACCATAACAAATTGCATAAAAACGCAACAAATACAAGTTCTTATGAGCTTTTGTAGGAAATTCGCTCTACACTTAACATGTCGTCTACAAGAAGGACGTAAGGGAACTGTAGTAGATAGTGGCATCTAATTGCGATAGTAGGAGACTCGTTAATGCACTACAAGCTACATGCAGAAAGCAACAAATAGTGCACGACAGTCTACCTGTATAAAGTGGGCAAATGACCCTAGTACGATGCCACGCCACTAGATCTGCAACATCCCTACAAGAGGACAAAAGGTGTGTACGAGCATCCAAATAGAATGTTACATCCAAATGATGATCACCCTCACAACTGATCAGTGTTAAGTATTCCAAGGATGTCTCCGCATATGCACTATGATATATATGCATATATGTACACAAAAAGGGGAAAATATAATTATAAACCCGCATGGGCCCCTGACGAGCTTGTTATTGGTACACACGTGATGTCTAGGGATGTTGCGTGGGTTAATAAATGAATATAGTTCAAGCACAATCCTTCTATCTAGATAGATAGGAGTCTACACAGCTCAAATTATCAAACATATATATAGTCAGGGTGTCGACCAGAATATCTATTTTATATATTCATATAAGACCTCAAGGCCTCCAATAAAGAAAATTTACCAACAAAAACACAAGACCAACGACAAAACCCAAACCCTATCGGCAAGTTGATAGGGTCGATAAAGTTTAGTCAATATAAATGACTCCGAACACCCTGATGATGATCATGTTGAATATAAATCTCAACTAGAGGAGATCAAATATTTAAAATGCCCTTAAATGCCCATAAAATCTAAAATTTTGAAAATACCAAAATCCAATATATTTAAAATTAAAATTAAATTTTCAAACATTTAAAGCAAATACCCATCCATCATCCACAATAGTTGCCGAGGTGGATAAATTGAAAACTACTTCAGCTCACAAAAAGCTAATGTTTGGTCGAGAATATCATTAGGATTCATTCTCAAACATTCTCAAAGCATGATTAATGAAACAAAATCTCTCTACCTATTTCAACTCCTTTTGTTGGAACTATTTGCTCGATCACCTTGTATTGCACTAGAAACTCAATTGGGTGTTTTGTATGATTATATGTAAATTATTGTATTGTTAGACATGAAATAGAAATTGAATGTAATAAATTTGATATACAAACTAAAATTTCCTTTTGGTATCTCTGTTTCTTTCTTAGTTCATTTAGATGTGCATACGCCTTGGTATTTACTTAGCCGTATTTGTGATCTTTTAATGAGCAAGAGCAAGTCTAATGAAACTTTATTGCTCTTTGCGCTTAACCAAAATCAATGGATGGATCTCACTAAAAAGATGACTATCCTTCACACTGGGTGCTCTAGCACTCATGCAGGTCTTGAGTGCTTGGGGGCCTTGGCTCACTGTATGGAGTAGTCTAATCTTTTTTCACTCAAACTGGAGGGGAATTAGACGATCCCACATTGCTCGCATGATCATGTTTTTCCTTGTAATTTGAGAGTGAGTTTGCTCAAAGACTCTTTTAGCAACTTATTTACTATCTGTTATTGATAAAAAATGAGCCTCATTCTAGTGTTAGTTGATTAAAAGTTTTTTTCCTGTGATAGAAATAAGTATGTTCATATGCGTCTAAGTGATCTGATTCTTTCTATGTGCACATTTCCCAAGCATGGTCATAAATAGTTAAATAATTTTTGGCTCATTATTTTTCAAGACTAGGCATATTTATAAATTGATAAGAGATTATTACTTAATAAGAGCAAGTAAGTTTGTGAATTGATATGAGTTGTTCTTTATAAAGAGCAAGCAAGTTTACAAATTAATCACCTGAATAGGTGATCGCCCAATAGTGTGTAATTGGATGTCATGGCATTAAACCATCAGGGGTTGCTTTTTCCAAGATCATTTGAGCCATCCTTAAGGTAATTGATGTAGAGATCCAACCAATTCAAGAGATGTAGAGCTAGTGGGTTGGCTTCTATTTGTACTACTTCAAAAGTAGAGGATGAGTAGACCCATTCAACTGGTTTCTCTCCAGTGCTTCCTTTTTAAAAAAGAATGTCCAAGAGTTGATTCCAATCCCTAGGGATTCGAGTGATCTAGAAATACTCGAGCTTGATGATCCTAGTTTTAACTTTGAATAGGTATTTGGAGATGATTTTGTTTCTAACTTTGTGTCTTTCGTTGTTTTGGTTCTCCATGAGTTTGAAGTTTGAATAGAATTCTAGGAGAGTAACAACTAATTTATAGGTGAATTGCAATCCTGTGAGTAAAGCTTTGTATCTAGTTTGATTATTGGTAACTTGGAACTCAAAGTTGATAGACCGGGTGAAGATGATTATGGTAGGACTTCTTAAGAAATATCTACATCAATTTCCTACTAGCCAGATGCACCATCTACGTATAATGTCTAACTAAACCAGGTTACTTTTAGATTTGAGATTTGGTTGGTGTATTCTATGAGAAAACTTAGTGAGTGCTTAGGCCTTACTGGTTATCGTCAATGTAAAGGTAATACTATCTAATTTCAACTAACTATTTTAGTAATAAACCCAGGTGATCAAGCTTGGTTTACACAAACTCGTGACCCGTCCGTGCCCTCGTCTCGTGAATGCGCTTCATATAGGAGTGTTCACTCATGTAACCTGCACGCACTACGGGAAAACACGCGATTACCGTCGAATTTTCTGGCAAAAAATTCTGCGCCGGTTAGCACGGCGCAGGTAACGGCACATTGTTGCGACGAAAAATCTACGGCGAATTTTTTGGCGCAAACTACGCCGGAACCTT
Source organism: Dendrobium huoshanense (assembly GCA_016618105.1). NCBI lineage: Eukaryota > Viridiplantae > Streptophyta > Magnoliopsida > Asparagales > Orchidaceae > Dendrobium > Dendrobium huoshanense. The sequence continues at coordinate 45,278,762 of CM028343.1, read as the reverse complement.
TTTGGCGTCAGTTGCGCCGGTATCGGCGTCGGCATAAACCAACATTTCACAATTTTCGTCGCATGTTACGGTGGAAAATCACCGGCGCATGTTCCGGCGAATATGGTGCCGGGGTATTTAAACTCAACGAAATAAAACTGGCGCATGTTGCGCCGTAAATATCTCCGGCGGATAGAACGCTGAAAAATCCGCCGGCGAAAGCCCTATTTGTTGCAAATCTATTTTTTATGACTTATGTTTTGATGATTGACAAACACTGTTTCTCTTCGACTGCTTGTTGCCTCTAACTTTTCAGGAATCGAAGATTAGACGATCAAGAAGAAGCCAAGTTCAGGATTGTGTAGGTTTAGGGTTGAGTCAGTCTGTATGTTTGTTTTTCACCTTTTGAGTCTACTTGTAATAGTCAAAGAGACTGATGCTATGTAACCCTTCACACACACACTTGAGAGACTTAGAATTTCTATTTTTACTCATATCGGCCAGGACGATTGTTTGGATCGGCCTGGACGATCAACTTAAAACAGAAAGTCTAATTAAAGATTCTTAATTAAGGCAGCTGACATTAACAGATCGTCCTGGACGATACATGTATCGGCCAGGATGATAAGCTCAAAACAGAAAGAAGTAGCCGCCATACTCAATTATGGTATACTGTATTTTTAAATTATTGGCCAGGACGATCCTATGATCAGCCTGGACGATATTCACAAATTATGCCATAATTGTTCAGGAAATCAAGGGAGTAATTAAGGATGATTGATACGATCATATCGTCCTGGACGATCGCAGGATCGGCCAGGACGATCCAGTCAAAAACCTTAAGTTACTTCAGGACGATCAATATCGGCCAGCCCGTATCCAGGGCTATTGTCAGGACGATTTTCCTCTGATTTGAACTAATCGGCCAGGACGATAGTAAGATCGGCCTGGACGATCAAGACAATTTTCAATCGTCCTGTTTTCCATCTAGGGCGATGTTCTGGCCGATCTTCATTGATTTGTACTGATCGGCTAGGCCGATGTCCATATCGGCCTGGACGATATTGTCGGCAACTTGTAATTAATGAGCTCTTTTGAAGCTCTTCTATTTAAGAGCTCTTGTTCAACGTTTTTAAAGACCTTTGGCTGCTGCCTTGACCTGAGAAGACCTTGAGAAGAGAAAGAGAGAGAGAGGAGAGAGAGAGGATCTTGTGAGGAGGAGCTTGTGAGGGGATTCATAAGAGTTGCTTCAAGGATCGCTCTGCGTCGTCTTCGTCTAGAGTTTCTTGTCTGTGGAAGGGTCGGTAGAGGTAAGGAGTTTTGCTTTTGGTTTTGGTTCTCTGCCAGCTTCAGGAGGAAGCAAAAGGAGATATGTTCTCTGCCTTGCCGGGGTGGAAAAAAGGAGGTTCTTGTGAGGGTTTCTCCACTTAGCCGTGGGGGCTAAAGGAGAGTCACGTTTTGTAGTGCAATACTTGGAGGGTGCCTCCAAGGAGTGTACGTAGATCGAGTCGACCGAACCACTATAAATTTCTGTGTTCCTTTTCTTACTTCCGGACTTTTAAATTTTGCATTTATTTTTTGTGGTGTGATTTGGTTTATGCAATTTCCTTTCTTTGTGAAAAGAATTTTTTAAAATACCAATTCACCTCCCTCTTGGTTAGCTTGGGACTAAGTTCATAGGGCTTAACATCCCCATCGAACTTTCAAGTGGTATTAGAGCCTGATTCGAAAATTAAAGTTTGAAAACTTTTTGAATTTGATCCATGTCTAACTTTGGGAATCGCAACACTACGGAAGGGTATTCTATTACCCGACCTCCTCTGTTTGATAACCTACCTTTTGATTTTTTGAAAACTCGCATGTCAACTTTTTTACAATCTACTGATTATCGCATGTGGATGCTTATTCAAGAAGGTTATTCTTCACCTTCTCGTGAAATTAATGGTTTTAAAACTGAAGTTGCTTTTACTGAATGGACTTTTGATGAACGAGATTTAGCTCAATTAAATGCGAAATATTTGAATTATTTTTTCTGTGCTTTGAAATCTGAGGATTACATGCGTGTTTCAACTTGCAAAACTGGTAAAGAAATTTGGAATAAATTGTGCATCACTTATGAAGGCACTAATGAAGTTAAACAATCCCGTTTAAACATTCTCTTGCATGACTACGAACTTTTTCGTATGAAATCTCATGAATCGATTTCTGACATGTACACTAGGTTTACTCAGATTGCTACTTCATTGCATGCACTAGGAAAAGAACTTTCGAACTATGAAAAAGTTAACAAGATTTTGAGATGCTTGCCTTCGTCTTATGATGCAAAAATTACTGCCATCACTGAATCTAAAGATTTGAACACCTATTATATTGATAACTTGCTTGACTCACTCATTGCTTACGAGCAAGGGGTGAATCAAAGAAATCTTGATGCAGATGAGAAGAAAAAGGAGAAAACAATTACATTGAAGGCGCACAAATTGGATTCTGAATCTTTCGGGTCTGAAAGCGATGAAATTGCCTTCATCACAAGGCAATTCAAAAGCTTTCTAAGGAAGAAATAAAAGCATCATCAAAGTTGGAGAAAAGGTAAGGATCATAAACATATTAAAGGATCTTCTGATGTTGTTTGTTTTGAATGCAGGAAATCTGGACATGTGAGAGCCGATTGTCCTACACTTCAAGATCATTCAAGCAAAAAAAAGAAAAAAGGTGAGGAGAAAGCAAAGTCTAGGAAAGAGAAGAAGAAAATACAAAAAGGTTTCTGGGCAGAATCTGGTACTGATTCCTCTGAGACTGAACCAGAGGAAGAGACTACAAACTTGTGTTTCATGGGAGAAAATCAAAGTGATGAGGAAGAGGTACGCAAACCAACCTATGATAAATTGTTTGAAATTTGTGAAAAAATCCATACATCATACAAAAAACTTAAGAAAACTCATGCTAGCCTAAAATTAGAACATTCAAATCTACAAAAAGAGCATGAAGTTTTTCTCAAAGATCATGCAACTATTGATTCAAATCACATGGCTCTCCTTGATTAATTTGATGAATTAAATAAGAAGCATTTAGAATTAGTTGATGAAAGTAATGCATTAAAAGCTTCACACACCTCACTTAAGGATGATCTTAAGAAATCTAAAGAGATTGAGAAAAATTTGAGGATTGAGAATGATGCATTAAAAAGAACTAACTTGAGAATTCAAAATGATTTGAAAACATGTAAGAAAGCTAGGATGACACCAACTACTAATCAAAAGCCAGAACCTAGGAAGAGACATTTTTACCCAAACCATTTAAGAAAACCTTTTCCTGGAATTCAATGTTTTTTTTGTGGCATGCTAGGACATATCTCACACACTTGCACAGTTCACCGTAGTACACATTGGGTGTGGAGACCTAAGATGCATGATTCAAAGCATACCACATCTGCATTGCACTCTACGTTTCCTAAGAAGGAGCCCAAACCTGTTTGGGTTCCTAAATCTGACTGTTGTTGAGTTTTGCAGGTGTGCTCTCACCAAAGACCTCGTGGGAGCATAAGATAACTGGACATAAGGAGGCTCGCAGCTCAAATTGCTTAAATCCGCTGCTTTATCACTTGCTTGAAATCTTTATCTTTTGTGTGTCTTTTATTTTATTTTATTTGTTTGTGCTAGTTTTTTGTGCCCACCTTGTGTTGTTTTTTAGTTTGCTTTATTATTTTATTTTATGTGTTTTTTGTTTGTCACATTGTTCTTTATTTTTGGCCTTCCATATGATGAAACTTTTCAAGCTTTTAAATTTTGGAGTTTTGGAGATAGGGTTTAGCTTTTCTAAATTGGTTAAAGGGAGTAAACTGTTGATATTTTCCCTTCTTCTGACTTTGTTTAATGGCATGATTTTCTTCTCTAAAACAAAAGTCTAAACTCAGTTTAACCAATGGCTTTTCATCTAAGATCTCTTTCTTATCTTGCTACATTAAATTATCTTATGCATAATAGCCAAAATTCTTGATATCATTCAAGCTTTTGAAATCTTGCCATTTACATTTATCACGTGATTTTGATTTTGTGTTGTGGATTGTTCTTCCCTATGTTAGAGAGAGAGCTCCTATTCTCTAATATTTGGAGGATATACTCACAACTAAGTCTTTTTCTTTAAGGGTATATTAAAGAGTTTTTAGCTTGCAAGAGTTAAAAAGGAAAGAGGCCAATGAAGCCAAATTGAAAAGAAAGCTTGTACACAAAAGTGTATCAAAAATTAAAAGATGCTCAAAGAGCTAATAAAAGTGACAAGAGGCATAAAATGAGCCCACTAAATGCAAGCTATCATCTCTTTGGTAAAACTCTTAAAACTTAGAAAACTCATTGATTATGTGATACTTTCAAAGACTTGATTTCAATTTCCATGATTGAGAAAAATTATTTTGATTATTATTTATGAGATATTTTAGTTGTAAACAAGTCTTGAATGGATCTTCTTATCCTATTTTGTTATTCCGAATTAGGCCTCTGTTTTTCCAAGAGAATTTTGTACCCTGAAAAATGTCCGATCTAGGGTTAACGGAATCGGTTTTTCTACCTTCCTCTGATTGGGATTTGTTAAACCTCTTGATCTCTTGGAACTTTAAAAGTTTAATATGTGAAAAGAATTCTCATATGATGCCTCCATAAAACAAAAAAAATAGAAAAATTAAAATTCAAAAATATTCGGTGTTTGATTTTCATTGTGTTGTTTTTATTCTTATGTGTCTTTGACTTCCTTTTCTTTTGTTTTATTTTTGAGGGTCTTGATCATCACCATTCTTTTCTTGATTTCAAATTCTAGTCACATCGGCCTGGCTGATATTTCTATCGTCCTGACCGATATGATAAATTCTGTTCAAAATCCATCTGCTGACCTTTTTCTGTGCTTACTGCAATTCATCGTCCTGGACGATACTTTATCGTCCTGGACGATTTGATCAAACTCATGGTGATAGTCCTGGCCGATAGTATATTTGTCTGGCCGATGCATTTTAAGTGCATCGTCCTGGCCGATACACTGGATCGTCCTGGACGATCCACGTGTCAGCACGTTTTGATCTTTAAATTCGGCCCCGGACGATCCATTATTGGACAATCGGCCGGGCCGATCCACTATTCGTCCTGGACGATACACGTGGCAAGCATTTAAAACGTTTTAACTTCGGCCGGTACGATCAATTATTGTGCATCGTCCTGGACGATACACCTAATCGGCCCGGACGATCTGCTTTTTCAACGGTCGTCCGGACTGACTCCTCGGGGCGATAGCCTGTGTCTAATCGGCCTGGCCAATATCTGATCGGCCCGGACGATTGGACCATCTTTTTGACCAATCGGCCTGTACGTAATTATTGAACCATATCGGCCTGGACGATTCTGCGATCGGCCAGGACGATATGGCCGTTTCTTTAAATTTAGGTCGTTCCAGCCATAGTTTTTCACTTCCAACCCTTTATCCTCTTGTGTTCTTCGCTTAGTGCTCTCAATGGCTGGTGGGAAACGCGTCCGACAGACTTCTGGGAGTTCCTCGAGGGAAAGGATTGGCCCTCGTTTCCGAGAAGCAGAAGATGAAGCCGCCTATCATCGTTACAAAGAGTGTGGAATCACTGTCTCCATAATCATCAATCATGTCCACATCTCTTACCCGATAATGGATCTTTTTGCTCACACCTCCCTTTGCTTCATTCTGTCTCTTATTTTCCTTTTCAATTCAGAATTTCTTCTAGAATTTTTTGCAAACCTTCGCATCAACCCTACCTTCACAGCCCTGACCTCCTATGTGAATCGACGTCCTGTCGAAATCACATATCAGGATTGTGTTGATCTTTTACAGCTATCCACCACCGGAGATAAGCTGCACATAATCGCCTCTGACCCTGATTTTGACTGATCAACGGCAAATCACTTTCTTCGCCAGACCAATGTACCTTACCATGTTGGATAGACTAGCTCTTTAGTCAGAGATGATAGGACAATCCAACATGTCCTTCGCACCTCCGTCATTCTAAAAGCCGGCGACCGAGTCCACATCACCCCTCTACTTTCCCTCACTACCTTCTACATCATGGCTCATAGGGAAATCAATATTGCGGACCTAATTTTTAAATACATTGATCACCTAACCACAATTCGCGATCCAGGCCACAAAAGGAAACCAAATCTAGCCTTAGGACATATCATATCCTATGTTCTTGAAACTAAATACCAACTTCAATATCCCAATCCACAAAACCTCCCAACTCCCTTCTACTCAAACAATTTCTTCAGCACCCTTCACAGTACTCGTCTCCACCCTGAAGAACCTCGGGGGGCTAGAGAGGAGGAGGCTCCCGCTCCAGCTTCCTTTCCTGACCCTGCTCCTCTCCACCAGCACTCACCAGTTGATCAGTTGATTGAGAGATTTGATCGTTGGGAGACCCGGTTTGACGCCTATATTGCTGCCCAGGAGCAGCAATACTCTGAGGACATTGCCCGTTATGAACATCACCGCGTTGAGGATTTAGCCCGATTTGACAGTTTTCTTACTCACCAGCACCAGCAGCATGACCAGGACATCGCCTGGTTCAATGCTCACTTTACCACGCTTGCCAGTTACTTTCAGCAGCCACCTCCACCACCTCCATCTGATGATCAGGATCCCTCGTTCTTTTAGTTTGTGCTTTGTGATGTTATTTCTTGTATTTTTGTAGTTTGCTTGTTAGTATTTTTGGGAGTATGATAGGGTGTGGTAAGAAAAAGTTGTTGTAACTTTGATTTTCTAATGAACCTATTTTTATTTAATTTTTCCTACTTGTGTTTGTCATCATCAAAAAGGGGGAGATTGTTGCAAATCTATTTTTTATGACTTATGTTTTGATGATTGACAAACACTGTTTCTCTTGGACTGTTTGTTGCCTCTAACTTTTTAGGAATCGAAGATCGGACGATCAAGAAGAAGACAAGTTCATGATTGCGTAGGTTTAGGGTTGAGTCAGTCTGTATGTTTATTTTTCACCTTTTGAGTCTACTTGTAATAGTCAAAGAGACTGATGCTATGTAACCCTTCACACACACACTTGAGAGACTTAGAATTTTTGTTTTTACTCATATCGGCCAGGATGATTGTTTGGATCGGCCTGGACGATCAGCTTAAAATAGAAAGTGTAATTAAGGATTCTTAATTAAGGCAGCTGACATTAACAGATCATCCTGGACGATACATGTATCGGCCAGGACGATAAGCTCAAAACAGAAAGAAGTAGCCGCCATACTCAATTATGGTATACTATATTTTTAAATTATCGGCCAGGACGATCCTATGATCGGCCTGGATGATATTCACAAATTATGTCATAATTGTTCAGGAAATCAAGGGAGTAATTAAGGATGATTGATACGATCATATCGTCTTGGACGATCGCAGGATCGGCCAGGACGATCCAGTCAAAAACCTTAAGTTACTTCAGGACGATCAATATCGGCCAGCCCGTATCCAAGGCTATTGTCAGGACGATTTTCCTCTGATTTGAACTAATCGGCCAGGACGATAGTAAGATCGGCCTGGACGATCAAGACAATTTTCAATCGTCCTGTTTTCCATCCAGGGCGATGTTCTGGCCGATCTTCATTGATTTGTACTGATCGGTCAGGCCGATGTTCATATCGGTCTGAACGATATTGTCGGCAACTTGCAATTAATGAGCTCTTTTGAAGCTCTTCTATTTAAGAGCTCTTGTTCAACATTTTTCAAGACCTTTGGCTGCTGCCTTGACCTGAGAAGACCTTGAGGAGAGAAAGAGAGAGAGGAGAGAGAGAGGATCTTGTGAGGGGGAGCTTGTGAGGGGATTCACAAGGGTTGCTTCAAGGATCGCTCTGCGTCGTCTTCATCTAGAGTTTTTCGTCCGTGGAAGGGTCGGTAGAGGTAAGGAGTTTTGCTTTTGGTTTTGGTTCTCTGCCAGCTTCAGGAGGAAGCAAAAGGAGATAGGTTCTCTGCCTTGCCGGGGTGACAAAAAGGAGGTTCTTGTGAGGGTTTCTCCGCCTAGCCGTGGGGGCTAAAGGAGAGTCACGTTTTGTAGTGCAATACTTGGAGGGTGCCTCCAAGGAGTGGACGTAGGTCGAGTCGACCGAACCACTATAAATTTCTGTGTTCCTTTTCTTACTTCTGTACTTTTAAATTCCGCATTTTATTTTTGTGGTGTGATTTGGTTTATGCAATTTCCTTTCTTTGTGAAAAGAATTTTTTAAAATATCAATTCACCCCCCCTCTTGGTTAGCTTGGGACTAAGTTCATAGGGCTTAACATCCCCATCAAACTTTCACTATTTTTTGAGACCGAGCCCCTCTTGCCCTTCACTTCTTTCCTTCTGTTCTCTCACCTCGCCTGTTTCGCTCGTCGCACTTTGTCTCTCGCTGTAGATCACCGTCGTCGACGGTCACCTAACTTTGCCGACGATCACCGGATTTCGCCGAGGCATCCTAGCTTTCGTGGTCGTGTTCATCTTCACCGACTTTCGAGATCTTGACGGAACAGAAGGTTTTTTTTTTGTTTCTTTTGACGAATGTTTTTCCTATTTCAGATGGATTACATAAATGATTAGCTTATCTTTTTTGCTTTAGACTTACATTGAATTTATGGTATAGTAATGGAGCATAGATTTTGAAAGAGATATTATGATAGTACCAAAAAATCAATTAGTTTAGGGTTTAGGGTTTAGGAGTAGAGGCTGATGAGATCATGTGCGAAAAGGAGATTGTGGTAGGAAGGATGGATTTTGGTTTCACTTTGATACCATTGATGATGCAAAAAATAAACAAAAAAATAGAGATGGGAAAAAAGATTAGTAGTATTAAAGAAAAAATATGCTTTGTATCAAAGGTTCACAATAAGCACATTTTTTTATGTATTAATTTTGGAGGTGATTACAAAGCATATTCAAGTTGTTTGGTTAAAGTGGAGGTAATGTTTAAAATTGCATATTCGGGTATTGAGGCATTTTTCATTCGTGAGGCGAGGCGTAAGCCTCATGCCAGTGAGGCGAGGCGGGCCTCAACCAAGTTGAGGCGCAAGCCTCATAAAAAACACTCGAGGCGTAAGCATCGAGGCATTTTTTACTGGAATTGCGCAAAGGCGGGCCTCAAGGCGAGTCTCATATTGTGCAATTTTAAACCATGAGTGGAGGAATACATATAGAAAAGTACCACTCAAACTTAAAAAAACAAGTTCATAAAATGGTGGTGAGACCTGCAATGCTTTATGTCACATAATGTTGGCCATTAAAAGATAAATAAAAAATTAAGTTGGGTATTATAGAGATCGATCGATGAGGATGCTCAAGTGACTGAGTGTCTTTAATCTTAGAGGCATTAATGCTAAATGGAGACAATGCTTAAGGCCTATTGTGTGATTGATAGAAAAGTATTTTAGAGATGAGGATGTTCATGTACATGAATGAGTGCCTTTATTCTTAGAGATAATGCTAAATGATCATAATTTTCTACAAGCACCCTATCTTTTTACATCTATGTATAATCAGTTTTAGATCTACTTAAGCGCGATAATCCATTACTTATTTGCTCTTATATGTAGGTTATGGATATAAGAAATCAAAAAAATTGGATGTATAACCGATTATCTCAAGGTCGGAAGACATTAACAGATGAATTAATTAATGGGGTGAACTTTTTCATTCAGCAAGCAAAGCGACTACCCAGCTTTATATCAGAAGGAAATTTTTTATGTCCATGTTCTAAACACAAAAATCTAGTGCACCTAGAACCAGATGATGTAACTGTTGATCTGTATCGTAGAGGATTCATGCCACGGTATTGGTATTGGTATTGGACTTCTCATGGTAAGTATGAGCCACAATTTGATTATAAATGCGGTCCTTCTACAAGTAGTAATTTTGCTGAGGCTGAAAATATCCAACCAAATCTTGAGGAATTAGTTCATGATGCAACTGGAATACAAACCGAACAAAATACATAAGAGTTATCGAATACGGAGGCACAAAATTTTTATGATTTATTGCATGCTGCCCAGCAATCAATCTGGAAAGGATGCACGACTCACTCAGAATTATCTGTTGCTGTGAAGATGTTAAGCATCAAGGCTGAATATAATGTTGCTCGTGAATGTTTTAATCAATTCATTGGACTGCTTAAAGAAACCAATCCGACAGATAATTTAATTCCTACATATCTATATCGGACAAAGAAGTTAGTTTTCAAACTTGGTTTGACATACACAAAGATAGATTATTGTGTGAATAAATGCATGTTATACTTTAAAGAAGATATCTCAGAAATTATATGCCGTCATTGCAATGCACCAAGATTTAAACCAAAATCTGGAAATAGAAGGAAGCAGAAGGATGTGTCTGTTAGTAAAATATTCTACTTTCCAATAATTCTGAGACTACAACGGCTATATGCATCCATGAGATCTGCTGCACATATGAGATGGCATAATGATCACATTCCACAATAAGGTGTTATCACACATCCATCAGAAGCAGAGACTTGGAGGCACTTTGATCGTACACATTCTACATTCGCGGCAGAACCAAGAAATGTCAGATTAGGTTTATGCGCAGATGGTTTTACTCCATTCAGTCAGTAGGCTACACCGTACTCATGTTGGCCTGTGATACTCACTCCTTACAATCTTCCTCCATAGTTATGTATGACTACTCCTTATATGTTTCTATCACTTATAATTCCAAGGCCACATAATCCAAAATTAAAGATTGACGTATTCTTACAACCTTTGATTGATGATTAAGTTTATTATGGGAAGAGGGAGTAAGTACATATGATATCTCCACCAAACAGAATTTTACACTAAGAGCAGCATTACTTTGGACAATTGGTGACTTTCCTGCATATGGTATGCTCTCAGGTTGGAACACTTCAGGCAAGTTAGCTTGTCCATATTGTATGAAAAATACAAAATCATTCACTTTAAAGTATGGTAGGAAGAACACTTGGTTTGATTGTCATCGAATATTTTTGCCTCAAAGTCATCCTTTCAGGCGAAATAAAGAAGCGTTTACTAAAAATAAAATGGTGATGTTTCAGCCTCCTCCAAGATTCAGCAGTGAAGAAATTTATGAAAGAGTAAAGTTCTTGCCCACCATAATGGAATCTCCAACATTAGTTGAGTTCAGATTGCCAGAATATGGTGTCAATCATAATTGGAACAAGAAAAGTATTTTTTGGTCATTGTCATATTGGAGAACAAACTTGATTAGACATAATTTTGATGTTATGTATATAGAGAAAAATGTTTTGATAATATTTTCTATACAGTTATGAATATCAAAAAGAAATCGAAAGATAATATAAAAGTAAGGATGGACTTAAAGGAGATTTATTTGTAGAAGGAAATCTTTGGAATTGAAGGATGGTGGAGCGGGAAAATTTCTCAAACCAAAAACTCCATTCACATTAACTTTAGAGAAAAAATGAGCAATTTGTGAATGGGTGGAGACTCTACGAGTGCCTGATGGATATTCTTCTAATCTAAGCAGGTGTCTTGACATAAGATCAGGAAGATTATTCGGATTGAAAAGTCATGATTGTCACATCTTCATATAATGTCTACTATCCACTGCTTTTAGTTATCTGCTAGATCAGATTTTAAAGCCCTTGCCCTTGATCGAGCTAAGTGTTTTCTTCAAAGATTTATGCTCTTCTAAATTAAATGTAGAGAATTTGATTCTTATGGAGCAGAAAATTCTATTCATTTTGTGTCAACTTGAGAAAATATTTTCTCTAGGCTTTTTTGACTCTATGGAGCATCTACTTGTTCATTTATCATATGAGGCTATGGTTGGTGGACCTGTTCAGTATAGGTGGATGTATCCTTTTGAGAGATATTTAAATAAACTTAAAAAGACCGCTAAGAACAAATCACGACCTGAAGGCTCTATCTGTGAAGCATATTTAACATACGAGACAACTCAGTTTTGCTCGTATTATTTTGAAACAATGTCTCAATCAGGTGAAAGTTCAGCATCTCAAAATTTTGGTAAATCTTCTAATATATATGTATTCAGTGGAATTGGGGAACCTTTAGGTGCTAGCACCGTGCGCTATTTGACCGATAAGGAGATGATAGTTATCACATTGTACATCTTGCTTAACTGTGATGAAGTTGAGCCATATCTCGAGTAAGTATTAGTTAAGTTGTTTATATTTTCGGTTTTCTTTTAAACTTGATTCTAAACTCAAGATGTGAATTTGTAGGAGGTTCATTGATGGTCTTAGTACATCAGAAGAAGGAGAAGTCCATAAGATAGTGGGAAAAGAATTCACTGCTTGGTTTAAAAATACGGTATATTTTGAATAATTAGTCTTACTTAATGAATTATGTCTGCAATTAATATTAATAACAATAACATCTTGTACATTTAAAGGTACACACTAAAGACAGTTCACAGTATTCAAGGTTATTTGAGTTAGCTTGGGGACCAAATAGATTAGTAAAATGTTATCAAATATTTATGGTCAATGGTTATAAATTCCAAACAAAAAATTGATGTGAAGGTAGGAAGATAAAAAATTCTGACGTATGTGTAAGAGGGAACACCCATATAGGGGATGATTCTGAATACTACGGGGTATTACAAGAAATATTAAAGGTTGAATATCCCGGACACAGGAATATTGTGTATCTCTTCAATTGTGAATGATTTGATTCAGTACCAAATAGAGGCACGAAATTTCATCCAATTTACGGTATAATAGAAGTAAAGCGAGCTAGGAGATATGTAAAGTTTGATCCATTCATCATTGCTAGTCAGGAAACTCAAGTCTATTATTCTAACTATCCAAGTGGAATACGAGGCAAACAGGATTGGCTGGTAGTTATGAAGACAAAACCAAGAGGAGTAATTGAGAAAACTACTTCGATACCATCAGCACATCAAGAAGAGTTTATGTCTAATTTAAAAAATCTCTCAATCAATGTAGATGAACAAATCAGAATTAATGAGAGCGAGTTGCAGTTATAGGAGGTAGATCTAACCATAGAGGAAAGTAATGATGAATCTGATAGTGCTGGGAGTGTATCATCTGATGAAAGTGAATCAACAAATGATGAGTTAACAACATAAGGTAAATTTAATTTATTTTTGTTACTGCACTGCATTTTATTTTACTTCCCTGTATTTTACTTCACTACATTTATTTTATTGTTACTTCTGCGTTAGTTTTTCTTAATTTTTTGTTATAACTCATATTTTTAATATTTCTTTTTTATTTATGTGCAGATGGCTTCAGGTGAAGAGCCTAGTTGAGGATTGATAAAAATATTTTTAACAGATGCACTAAGAAGATCACTACAGCTGGACCAGCTAGGACAGTACGTACTGAGGGGACCACCTCGTCTCAGCCTTCTACACAGCCTCAGCCTGCTACACAGCCTTTACCCACTCCTGGAGCCAGTAGCCCGCAGTTTTACTCAGCAGACCCCTGATTTCCTTTACCATATCCCGGGCAGAGTACTCCTTTCTACCCATACTACACACCCCCACCTTATGCTGGTGCCCCTCCTACTTATCCATTTCTACCATATGCTCCACCATACTATCCCCCACCACCCCATTAGCCTGCAGCAGCTGGACCATCGACAGCAGCTACAGCAGAGCAGGCGACTGATGGTAGAATGTTGATAGAACCTAAGGGTAACACGTACGCACATTCTCTTTTATTTAAGCTAACGAACATTTCTATTTTATAGTTTATATTTGTTTCGCATAATTTTATTTTTGTAGGTTCTACCCATCAAAACAACCGACACATAAAATACGGGACATCATACGGAGCAGGTTTGACGCTCCTTATGTTTCTTGGAAGAAAGTCTCGAAAGAAGTCCGGGAGATGTGGTTTAGAGAGTTTGAGGTATTTTTGGGTTTTAGTTTTTATGTAAAATGATTTATTCTTTTTTACTTAATCTAAAAATCTTATTTATTATATATCATATGTATTTGAATGTAGAAAGAATTTTGTTGGCTGCCCCAACACAATGACAGTATTAGAAAGAATTTTGAGAAGCGTGAGTCTACTCGGATGCGTGACATGTTCATAGATATTAGAAAGCATGAAAAGCGACCATTGTAGATTGGAGAGGTTATATGGGCTGAGTTGAATGCAGCTTGGGGCAGCGAAGAGTACACTAGGAGGAGGGATCAAAATCAACAGAACATAGTTTCTGATGTTGGGGGCTTGGGTAGTTCACTTCATACAGGAGGCTCCGTTCCACATACTGAGCACAGGCGTCGTTTGGTAATAAATTTTAAATATTATTTAAAATTGTTCTTTAATTTGTATTAATAAAATTCTCTTAATTCTAATAGAAAACGATGCTTGGTAGAGAACCAACTCCTGTGGAATTGCATAGTCGCACTCATAAGCGACAGGAGGATCAACAATGGATTGATGAGAGAGCAAAGAAAGCCCATTTAAGTATATATTTATATGTGTTTAATAATTTTTATTTTTAGTTTAATTATATATATTTATATTCTACTTTCACATGAGGAATATACACGGCTTCGAGATGCTCATGTCGCAGCAGGTGAGGGCTCTTCTGGCGGGTCTGTGGAGTTTTCTGAGTATCGCATCTGGTCGCAGGCCGTCGGATGAATGCAGCATGGGAGAGTTTATGGTTTAGGTGCGCAAGCTCAGGCATACGAGGGGATGACCTCCTCTACTACATCCAGGTTCGCATCCAGTTCTCATGACTCATTGCAAGCTCAACAAATAAGTGCCCTACAAGCTGAGCTAGAACAAGTAAGGAAATCACAAGCTGATTGGCAAGCTCAGTTGCAAGCACCGGTTCAAATGCAGATGCAGGAGCAACACAATCAGTTGTTGGATGAAATGCGCAAAATGAGGGAGCAGATGAGTGGAAAAGAGGTAGCTCCAGCTGAGGTGGAGTCCACGGATTCAGAGTAGTTTAGTTTATTTTATGAACTTGTTTATTTTCTTTGAATCTGTAATATTGAACAATATGTGATGTTTTAAGTTGGTTGTTACTATTGAACAGTTTCTTTTAATGAGTATTTATGTTTTTGTGCATTTATTGAATTGTTATAAACTGTTGTGGATAGATATTTGTATAGGTTTGCAGGTGTGGAAATTTGATTGTTGGCTGATAAGGCAATTTTTTTTTGCCAATGCTACATGTTTCCGACGGATTTTGTGCCGGCCATTCGCCGGAAACGACGATACAACGACTCTGACCGATCATACCGGCGTCTATTCATACGCCGGGAATTCCCCGCGCCTTTTCTGGCGTCGTATCTGCCGGCGTAGTCCGACGCATATTTTGCGCCGTAAACATTCTTGTAGGTTATTTACGGCGTACTAACAGCGTTCTTTCCACCGGTAAATACCAGCGGACTCATACGACGCAAATTACCGGCGCCGATGTCGCCGGAATTATCGGTCAAAAGGTCGCTGGCTGCCATCATTTTTTGCGCCGGTAATGTGTCGTAAAGTGCGTCGGAAATGTTTCTGGCGCATTATATGCTCCGGACAACATTTATCGACGCGAGCCAAACCAGCGCATGTAATTCCGCCGGAAAGGGCGCCGGAAACCCATGATTCCGACAGATATCTAATAGTAGCGGCGGATTTTATCCGCCGGTATTAACGGGTTTTCCTGTAGTGATGCGTCAGGTCCGGGTTGAAATACTTGACCAATTTACAAAAATGGTTCGGGTTCAGATCGGATCAACTAGTGTTGGGTCAGTTTTGGATTAGACCTAAACCCGTGACCCCATTTTGATAGCCCTAATATTTATATTATGATATTGCATTTCTATTATATTCTAAAACAATAAAACAAATAAAATTCATGAGTTCAAGTAATATTTGTTCTTTAAGTGAACTAAAAAGACATTTTATTTTATTTTTTTAATATGCATGTATTAATCTCTTTGTTGAGAAAGACAAAATAAAAATCTTTGGTGAGTAGTCTCTATCCCTCACACCCTTCCTACCCAAGTTCTAAATTTGAATAAAAAAGCTCTTTAGTGCCCTTCTAATATTGTCGTTATCCCTCTCCAAACAAGCTAATTTGCATCTCATAATCAAAACAAGATAGTAGAAACATATATCCTTTGTAAAATATAACTTTCTTTAACGATTGAAAAAACTACTCCAAAAGGGGAACTTGTTCTGATGAAGCTATGGAGAGTTTTACATAGCCTTCTTGCTATCCGTGGACGATTTTGCTGATCTGTTCATTAAATAGAAGAAAAATCTTGGCCAGAACATTAAACGCAGAGTTAAATTTAAGATGGTTTCGTACAAGGACTGTGACTGCTTTTCAGGCAATCTGCACCTTGTATCCACAGACTGTACATCCTTAGCCTGCAAAAAATTAGCATACAAAATAATTGTTAAAAAGCTTTGACATTTGATCCAAGATTTGACTTGGGATGGTTGGTTTTTAATTATTTTTAAAAGCAATTTTTTAGTACATATAAAAAATTGTTTTAAGAAATAATACAAAAGTCATCTCAAACGAGAGAGATTATTACGTGCGGTATCTAGACACAGAGAACTGTTTGATTTTGTAAATTTGAACAGTAAAAGTGTAGTTACTATTCACCATTGAGCTTTTGCTATTCAGTCATGCGCTTTTACAGTGTTTTACTATTCTCAATCACAGAATAAAATGGTTCTCTATATCCGGACTCTGCACGTAATAATTTTTTCCCAAACGAAGCCTAAATCAAACTCACAGACACAACATATACAGAAGTTTCAAACTCAAAACCTCTTGATTAATTAGTAGTCAATGCCCCCAACCAATGAACCAATGTGAGCAGCGTTAAAATGCTAAAATTCCATATCTAAATTTAGTTTTTTTTTTATCTTTTTTTGGAAATGCAAATTTGGTTTAATAAAATTTTCTTACAAAATAGAAGTATAATTTGATAAGCTTAAAGATGACTAATTATATCCATTAAAGCTTTATCTTGCACTTTTGGATAACTAATTAAAGATGATTTGAAGAGAACTGAGTACTCACATCAGAGATGAACTTGAGTCCAACTTTGATCTCTCCTTTGAAAGTTCGATCTTCGAGAACAACATTATATGGGGCTGGCTTTAATTCTATTCTTCCTCTGCGAATTCCCTCTTTCAGGATGTCCATAAGATGTATCCTGCATGATCACTCCAAATAATATAATCCACACAATAAATTATAGATACTAAGGATTCGTTTGGGATGACTTTTTTACTGTTTCTTAAAGCTATTTTTAGTTTAAAAGTTCAAATTTGAGTACTAAAAAATTTATTTAATATGCAGTAAGAAAGTCATACCAAACAAAGCCTAAATATAAAATACTATTTTTTTCTTGCAAAAAAACATATGCTCAAGGTGCACAAAATTAATATTTTCTTTTAAGAGGTTATTATATTTTATATGTAATTTAATTTGAATGTAATATAATTATTTGAAACAACTTATTTTAGAAATATTTTGTAATGGAAAGAATATTTAAGAAGTAATTTTAAGGGGCAATGTCATTTCCTTGTAGATTAAAATTAAATAACAATTACTTAAACATTTTTTTACTATATATATATATATATATATATATATATATATATATATATATATATATATATATATATATATTACAATTTGACCTATGCCCTTAAAAATATGTATAAATAAATCTAAATAATTAAAATTAAATATATGCATTGAATTTTTAATAATATTTTAGTTTATGCTTAGAAATAATTATAAATTTCAATTTTAACAATGAAATTACAAACATACTTAAAATTGAGGCCAAATTTTTTATTTAAATTTATTTTATTTTTAACAATATTTAATATCTAATATTAAAGTAATTGAAAATACTAAAGCTCAATTTTATATTTTATAAAAATTGTAATTGCAATGTAGCTAGGGGTGTTAAAATAGATTTTTGTGTTGAGTTCAAGTCCAATTTAAAATTGATCTTAATTCAACCCATGTAATTCCAATTTGAACCATTTAACAATTGAATCAAATTCACATACTCGGAACTGACCCGACACGGCCAGCTCACCCCTATCGCACTTAGTTTGGTAATATTTTAATAAAATTAATGAGAGCACAATATAAAAAATGAAAAAAAAAAAAAGATTGAAGGACACTATCAATTTTTATTATAAATAAATATATTTATTACATTCCTTAAAATAAATTAATAAATGTACAAAATTGAAAGTATTTCATATATATTATCTTATTTTATACATAAACTTTAAAAAATTTTGAATGTTAAATTTAATGTTTGAATAAATGCAATAAAAAACTTATTTTATAAATGAAAATAGCTCGTTTTAATTGAAAATCATTAATTTATGCATGTATATATATATCAGAAAAAAAAATTCAATTAAAAATAGCTTACGTGGCTTCACCAATGTGATAATCTTCAAAAAACTTGTCCTGCCTGATGATCCATAGCTTCATCCTCGTCAACTTCTCCAAGTCTAATTGAGATAACTTGAATGAGAATTTCTCGTTCCACCTAGCCTTGCCATCATCATCTAATACAATTAAGACATATTAATGAACGGCAGCCAAACTATAACAAACTTTCTTTCTCAGGACATAAAAACAAAAAAGTTCTTCCTTGCTATATTGTTTGATAATATATAATAAATTCTTCAAAAAAAAAACAATTTTTTTCACGATAATTTTATGAGGGTCTATTTGGGATAGCTTTCTCACGAATTCATTTTTCACTGTAACGACAAATTATTTTTGCTACTGCTTAATTTCTTGATGCTTCCTCACGATTTTCAAAAATTTATGTGGTGAAAAGCTATTTTTTGTAACCTCCGATAACAACTTCACAATCAATTTTATAAAGCACTACAGACGTTCTAAATAGGACTAGCTTTAATCTCTTTATAATCTACTTTTAGCCACTTTATCTTCTCCATATTATCGGAAAAGTTTGTCTTATAATATGCCTAGATAATTATGGATTCATGATATAGGCTTGTTTGGAAGAGCTTTCTTATTGCTTCTTAAAATAACTTTTTAGTACAAAAATTACTAAAAAAACTACATTAAGAAACAGTAAGAGATCCATCTCAAACAGAGCCATAATGAAAGAAACCACATATCCACAAGCCTTCTTAAAATTTCAAGATTTTTTATTCAAAGATTGAGTAATGATACATATATTTGATTATATATAATCTTATTCTCATCCTGATATTTGAATAAGAATATCTTGAACAAATTTTTTCTCTATCAGCATCTTTTTCCCTTGAAATAATAATTATCATATATGTTATACAGAAACTGATGAAAGGAATATCTTCAAGCATAAATTGATGCAGAAGAGAAGAGAGAAAAATACACACCAGTTGTGAATTTACTTGCAATAGTATGCACACCACATTCTATAATAACATGGCTCGTTGATCCTGCGGATTTAAATGCATAAAAACACTAATAAAATTAAATATTTTTTGAAATTTTATTGTCACCATTGATGCCTAAGTACTATAAGATCAGAAAGCTCGAACCTGGGAGCCTTGCATGTTTTAATCCTTCTGCATTGACTAACAAAACCTCCAAAACTCCACCTGACATCTCTTCTGTAGTGAGAAGAAAATAGGAGGCTAAGAGAAAGAATGGAAAATTGATAGTTATAAGGCTAAGGTAGTCTTTGGTTATTCTTCTTAGAGTTATTTCAATATTTAATGCTGAAATGAAAACTTCCTCGTTTCAGACACTATTTAAGAGGAAGAACTGATAATTAAAAATACCAACAGAAAACTGTTCTGATTCTTTATTACTGTTTTTAGTTTTGAAAACTCCTCTCTCTCTCTCTCTCTCCATGCATAGAAATTCCCGTGCAAAAACTACTGAATAAATACTCATTTTTGTTTTTGTTGATGTCTTAGCATTCACTCTGACAATTAAAGATGTAATATATAAATAAATGACAATAGTATAAATGAGCTTTATTGAATCCAAAACAACCTGGCATGGTAATAAACTCATTGATTTCAATAACTATGTGATGGAATTGTTTCATGCTTGAACTTCACGATGTTGGAGATAATCTAACATCCTAAGATTCTACACAAATGTTTCAAATAAAAAGATAAGTTGAAAGTAGATCACAAGAGTTGTAAAAAAATTTGTATTAGTCTTAGGATTATAATGTGTATGGCTGTCAAAATCAGGTCACGGGTCGGATTCGATTCGAACCCGAAAATAGTTGATCTGACATGAATCCGACCCATTTTTGCAAACGGGTCAAATATTTCAACCTGGACCTGACCTGCACGGGTTACCGGTTTCATCCGACCCGACCCACATACACATTCTCATTTAGATGCTGAGCGGCACCGACAGTGGCACAACAATGCCAGCATCAGAACTTGATGCAACGCAACGGTGAATTTCCATTTTAAATTTATTGCATTATGAAGAAATTGTGCTATTTGTACAATTTAATAAGCTTGAGTTGTAGGAGGGCTCTTCAATATTTTAAATTTATTGCATTATGAAGAAATTGTGTTATTTGTAATACTAGACTCCTATTTGTATGAACATTTCAAGTTGGTCGGACCTTGTGTATTTTCAACTAGCCTTCTTGAATGTCCTGCATAAAAAGAATTTGTGCATGGGCGTTGCCATCTTGATACAGGCCCAAGTTTGGATAAGAGCATGAAATCAAGATCGAAGCAACAACCTAATCATAATCATCATCAACAACACAAATCGCAAGGCAGCAAAGTAAGATGGTGCCCCCAAAATATTAGCACGAAGTTCTAGAACTTTTCAAATCTCCAAGCTTTCTTTAAACTCAAATCATGATCTAATTCATGTGAAGAATATATATTAAATCATTTGATTATAGATTGCTCACTCGATATTTAAGTATCTTACTAATCTTAGAATTAAATAATTATATACTACTCGTTGAATTGGTTTCATAAAGATGATTGATTTGATTATATGGATGCATGCAATATTCAGAGATCATTTGATCCTTTAATTAATGTCCCAAAGCCTTTAAATATGCTTCAGATATTTGATTTGAGCTCATTTGTACACTAACATGACTACATTTGGTGTCATTGAGCTCCTCCTACAAAGATATCCACTTTGGTTAGCTATAAGTTTATTGAAATCTGAATTTTGATTTAGAAATCGATTATGAAAGTTTCCTCCATAAAAATTCATGGTGGACCAAATAGATTAATTTCTTGAAGATGTCTTATGTAAACATGTATTTTGGGAGGAATTACTATAATAACCTATTCAAATATTAAATATATAAAATATTTGAATTAAAAGTATGTAATATATAATGAACTTCTGATACCAAGATCAATGTGAATATTATTTACTCACAATGATAAAAATTATAGATTTTAGTAATTAATATTATTTGATATACTTCTTAATACATGTTATTTAATTTAATAGTTATTAAATTTATTTTTATTATTTAGTTTTTTTGTGTTCATTCTTAATCGGGTAAATTAAATTAAACTAAAATTTTCTTCTATTGAAAAATATAATTTGGTGAATTAAGAATTTAGGATTTTAGAATCAAAATTAATTAAGATTACTAATATATAAATTAAATAAATCAAATATATTAAACATAAATCCTTATATAATAAATAATAACATAATAATTAATTTAGTAAAAAAATTAAACTGCTAATCTTATTTTAGCTAGATCGTCTCCAGCCGAACTGCAAACACATATATGACGTTTGCCAATTGCTACACCCGATGCCGAACGCAAATCTATGTTATTACAGTGAACCGTGCGATGTCCTTATAAGCACCACCCTGTTCACCAACGCTATTCTGTTGCTAAGAAATAGAGCTAATTGAAGAAAAAATATACACAAAATATTTTTTTGTTATTAAAAAATTGAAGTTAGATTAAAAATGAGTAGCTATATTTTAGAGTATTATTATATATTTTAATAGGGGTGTCAAAAGTTGACACGACGCGAAACCCGACCCGGAAAAATTTTGGTTTGGGTCAACCAATTTGTGAAACACGTCGATTCCGGGTTCAGATTTCAGAACTGTTTGAAAAATGGGTCGAGTTTATGTTGACCCGACAACCTGAATTGACCCGTTTGGTCATCCCACGTGTCAGGACTGGTGTCACATCAAGTTTCGCCACGTCTGGTCACGTCCTCGTCCACATCTGTCAGTCCTCATCAGGTGTCGGCGTGTCGCAGCCGTCAGTCCAGCCTGCATAGCCGCCCTCGCATCCGCGTCTTGCTCAAGCGACCAAGCTACCGCTGCTGCCATCCATCCTGCACGCCGCACTTACTGTTGATGTCTTCGCTCCGCCAGACTCAACAAACCCGCTCCGCTCCGCATTCTCTGCTCTGCTTTGTAGTTGTTCGCAGGTCGTGTCGTGTCAACCAGATAACCCATACGGGTCGGGTCCGGGTTGACTAACCTGACCCGTTTATAAAACTAGATCTAGTTAGGATCAACCCGTTTACAGTCGAGTCCAATCAAATTAGATCCAAATTTGACCCGTTGACGAGTGCAATCAGATTCGATCCAAATTTGATCGGTTGACCTGAATTGACACCCCTATTTTTTAAGTACAAAATGAGTTTTTGGATTCGAGGACGAGAAGATAAGCTATGAAAATGGGGAAGAGCAGAAACAGTCGAGAAGAGGAGGGAGTCAAAGGATTAGGTCATTAGAGTGAGAAATGATTGCTTTGTTTTTTTTCCTGAAGGTTAGAAAGGATGTTAGTTTATTATTATTATTATTATTATTATTATTATTATTTAAGAAAGGAATGTTAGTTGACTATAAGAGAAAGACTTGAGACCTAGGCGGCTCTTAGTCAAAGAAGAAGACGAGCACTAGCGGCATGGCTGCACGATCGAAGGAGACACGGCGGGTCCGACGGAGAGAGGAAGGTATGTGATGCCCTAACAGTTTACCTAAAAAGCACGAGATTTTATGCACCAATGGGCTTAGGGGTCTACGAGTTATGCTTACATACAAGATAAACAGAGTTTTAGATGGAAGTTCATGCAAATTAAGTTAATCAGACTTTCATATCTGCAATTGTTGGTAGATTTAGCACATTTTATCTTCTCAGGAAAATTAGAATGGATCTTTCTAGAATTGAGCACAGACTTGCTCAGATATTCAGAGTTGGAAATCGTGCCACCAACTGCTTGCAAATTTGGAAGTTGATATTTCCTGTATGTAATTGAATCGACCCTCCGAATATTTCTCCTGCACTTAATGCAATTCTCATCTGTTACAAAATGTTTTGGCTTATTCTAACGTTCTCGTATCCGTCTTCTTTAATTTGTCATCTCGTTTTGTTTTTCATGATGATGTTACCGAACTCCCGTCACCAACAGTGATGCCGTCATTCCCTGTGTAAGGACTGGTGATAGATAGATTGTTCAGCGATTTCGTCAGATGAGACGAAGCGCCCGAATCCAGATACCAGTCAGTGTAGTCGGGTGAATGATCTGCAAGTAGTGCCTTGTTCGATTGTTGCTGTTTCGGAACAAACTGGGCGTTCATCCGATGCCAACAATCCGTAGCTGTATGTCCCTTTTTGAGACATATTTGACACGTCTGAGCTGATGCAGATGAATCTTTGGAGGAATTGACATTGCCATAGGAACGGCCTCTTGACCTTCGGCCACGTCCACGACCCGAGAAGAGGGCTGTATTGGAAGCGTCTGGAAATGTTGTTGTGGCAAGATCAGTAACCATATGAATTTCTTCTGTAATGAGAAAGGAGTATAATTGATCAAGCGTAAGTGGCTGAGTCATAGTTCTGATGGAGGTCTTGAAAGATTGATATTGAGGAGGTAGTCCGCGCAAGATATACAGGATGATGTCTTCGTCTTCTATGTGGCCTCCGGCAGCTGCAATTTGATCTACAAGCAACTTTACTTCATTCAGGTACTGAACCATCGTGAGATTCTTGAGAGAAACTGTGTGAAGAGCGTTCTTGAGTTGAATAACTCTTGACCGGTTGGTGGATTGAAATCTTGCTTGCAAAGTAGACCAAATGGCTGATGTTGTGTCAAGATTAAGAACGTAAGGTAGGACAGATGCAGAAATGGTTGAACATAGAGCAGCAACAAGGTTTTGATCGTTTAAGATCCATTGAGCGTAGGTTGGATCAGGAACAGTGGTTCCGTCGGGTTCAATAAGAAATTTAGTCGGAGCAGGGGAGGAGGGATCAAGAAGAGATTCAAGCCCATTAGCCCTACAGATCTTGAGAATCTGTGAGCTCCAAAGGGGGTAATTATCCGGCGAAAGAAGATTTGGAACCGTGTTCTTCAGATTGGATAAAACGAATTTAAGGGAAGCAGAAAGAACCGGAGTAGTAGACGTGGAGGAAGCGGTTTGTTCGCCGAACATAGAAGTTGCAGTGGACGCCATTAGTCCCGAAGATCGTTACGATCCTTCTGATACCATGAAGAAATTGAATATCCGATGAATCAAGAAATGCTCATCGTCAGACTGAGCTCATCGTGAGAAACGAAACACAGAAGAGGAAATAAAGAAAGCTTTAGAAGGAAATATTATTTCTATCTTGGTACAAGAGGATAGCTAAATATATATAGACCTAAAGCCTAGGCTAACTAGTTACATCATAAGCTATACAAATAAGTACAGATATATAACGTGTGGCTGTCTCTATTGCTCTAATAGTATCTGCCTTATCATCAAGATCACCTCTTTGGCTCCTTACTTCTTTATTTCTAGACTACCTAGAGGAGGTGTTTGGTAGAACCCATGATTTGATTTAATTAGGATTTGGTAAATCTTCTAAATCCGGATTTCGAAAATCCTAAGGGGCTGTTTGGCAACAAGTGGGATTTAACTTTAGTGGGATTTAATAAATCCTGTAAATCCGGATTTAGTAAATTCGAAATGTGTTAAATCCTAAAAACTGTTTGGTATGTTAAATGTTAAATTTTGTTAAATCCTGAGAAACTGTTTGGTAACATATATCAGGATTTATGGCGGTTAGGGATTTAAGTTTAAAAGAGATATTTATGAAATTAAGATCATTGCATAAAATATAATAAAATCAATTTTAGGTCATATAAAATGACCAAAAATTCAATAAAAAGTTAATACAAACTAACATGGACCAAAATGAGAGTTGAAATATTAAATAAGCTAATTATATTAATATTTAATTACTAATTATATCATTAATTAATCAATTAAGTTAAATTAGATAATTAATTTATGCACTAATTCTACTGTTAATATTTAATTAAATAACTTAATTATTATTTGTTTAAATTATATAAATTAAGTTAATGGATAATAACTTTGAGGAATCATTTCTTTTCGTCGTTGCTGTCGTTGTTGTTCGGCTTCGTTGATTCGCAGGAGGTGTACAGATTGCTCGCGTCGCTACTTCGGTTCCTTCGTGGCTGTTCGACTTCGCTCCTTCGGCTTCGTTGATTTGCAGGAGGTGTACAGATTGCGCGCGTCGCTACTTCGGTTCCTTCGTGGTTGTTCGACTTCGCTCCTTAGGCGACTTTCCCTTCTTGTCGGATCGGAAGTTACGACATTTTGATCGGAAGCAAGAACAGGAGCTCGCTGGCTGTGAAGGTAACTTTCTCCCTTTCGCGCGCTTCTAATGTTAAATCCCGTTAAATCCACCGAACCGAGGGATTTAGTAAATCCGGGATTTAAGCCGTAAATCCGTAAATCCGGGATTTACGGAATCCCGGGATTTAACTCGCGCACAAAAACCGTTTGGCTGGATTTAGCGTAAATCCGACTTAAATCCCAGGATAAATCCGATACCAAACAGCCCCTAAGGGCCTAAATCCTGAAAACTGTTTGGTGACATTCATCATAAATCCTATTAAATTTTGTGTGAGTGTTTGTCTATAGAACAGATTTAATGAGCGGACTTTTCCTCTTGAGCCAATGGATTTTGTAAATCCGGCAATAAAAAGATTTTGAAAATCCGGGATTTAGCACGAAAAGGTAGAATTTTCCATCTACAGTGGCTTTATTTGCCGTGAGATTTGGTTTTGCATTTTAGGCCGTTTGGCTGGATTTCGCTCAAATCCGGCCTATATAGCCCCAAAGAGTTCTTAGCTATTGGACGACTTCATTCTTAAGGGAATTTCAAATTTGGCAAGCTGAGTTATGTACCAAGTTGTAAGTGGCCCAAGCTGATGCAGATTCAGCAACTTGGTGAACTAAATTCAGATTCTCGATGACTATATCAATATAATCTAAATAAGTATGAGCGCATAAACTATACCATTACTCATCTTAAATTCCCTCTATAAAATGTGTTTGGAAGTCAATGAACAACTTGAGTAGTTAAATAGGAATTAATGGAAAGCACTGCTGCTGCATTTCTTCTCGTTGTTGACCATATAGATCTGCCTTAGATTACTCCAAGCTATAGCAACTGACATGAACAAATCCCTTTCTCTGTAAGCCCCAACCATTCTCTTTCTATCAATATATATATAACAGAAATGCGCACAAGGACAAACAGCACATGTAGACTAAATTAAATATATTGCTATGAACTGGAATACTTTAAGCTTCATACCTTTTCATTGGTTTTTTTGTTTAAAATACTGTCAAGTGCCTCAACAAGCAGGAAAGAAGCACCTGAAATTTTGGAATGATGGGCATAAAATAATCCAACTTTTTCTATAGATCCAACTAATATGCATTACAATCTTATAAAAAGGTACCCAACCAACCGAATAGAACTCAGAAACTAACTTAACAGAATATCTATCTTTCATCCTCTCTAAAATGCAGGATTCTCTTATGACTCCTCTTCAACTTCCTCTCTTGGATGTCTCCCAACCCTTACATCCTTCTGTTCTCTCTGCTCTCAATTCAGCTTGCCGTGATTGGGGCTTCTTCCACATCACCAACCATGGAATCTCCAAGGAACTCTACAATAAGATCTACATCTTATGCAAAGAAGTTTTTAACCAGCCTTTAGATATTAAGCTCAAGCTAGGACCATCAGCCAGCATCAATACCTACACTCCTCACTTCATTGCATCCCCTTTCTTCGAAAGCCTTCGAGTTTCTGGTCCAGACTTCTATAACTCAGCTAAGAAATCAAGCAATGTACTTTTTCAACGAGCCAATTCGGAGTTCTGGTAAATAATTTGATTTTCTTAGCACTCATTCTTCTAACTCAGCTAAACAACCTAGCTCTACTATTTTTGCAGTGAAGTATTGCAAGAATATGGAAATAAGATGATTGATTTATCAAAGAAGATTATCTCTATTCTTTTAAATTGTCTTGAAGATGGATTTGAGAAGAAATACCATGAATCTGAATTCATTAGGTGCCATGGATACCTTAGGATTAACAACTACTCAGCTCCAGGGAACTTTGATACAGGAGAAATTGAAGGGCTTGGAAAACATACAGATATGAGCTGCATCACAATTCTTTACCAGGATGAGATTGGTGGGCTTCAGGTAAGATCAAAGAGAGGGGAATGGGTGAACTTAACACCAAATGAAGGAACATTGGTGGTGAACATTGGAGACTTGCTCCAAGCTTGGAGCAATGGACGGCTGAGATCATCCGAACACAGGGTGGTGTTAAAACATTGTGTTAATAGATTCTCAATGGCTTTCTTTTGGTGCTTTGAGGATGAAAAGGTGATAAAAGCTCCTGAAGATTTAGTGGGAGAAGAAAACAGTAGAATGTATCCACCATTTATTTGTCAGGACTACGTAAAATTTCGGGAGAATAGTGAGAGAGGGAGATTTGATATAGTTGGATATACTGTTGATGATTTCACCCTGAAAAGCACTTCGATATCTAAAGATTTTAATTGTAAACGAAGTGCTAGTATCTGATTTCCAATCTGAGAAAGATATTTCATCTTTTCTGAATTGAATTGTTGTATTCTCCCCATTGTAAAGTTATACGAGTAAAAGATGTGATCTTTTCTGCCATTCATGGAATTGTTTTCATAGCCTCTGAAATATTATTGACATTAAGGGGCTGTTTGGTAGCACCCAAGATTTCATTTAAGTAGGATTTCGTAAATCCTCTAAATCCAGATTTATGAAATCCGCAGGGGGGTTAAATCCTAAAAACTATTTGGTAACATTTATGATAAATCTTGTATGATTGTTTGGCTATTGATTGTTAAATCCTGAAATGAGCGGAGTATTCTTCCCTCTCGCGCCAACAAAATGTTAAATCTGCCGAATCAGAGGATTTCAAAAATCTGGGAATTATCACGAAAAGTAGTAATTTTCCGTCTACGGCGACTTTCATTTACCAAGAGATTTGGTTTTGCATTTTAGGCCGTTTGGCTGGAATCCTCTCAAATCCGCCTTAAATCCTGCTACCAAACAACTCCTATATATTGAGGCAATTCAACCGTTGAATATTGAACCTAATGAAATAGCTATGGATGTTACTTGGTTGGTGGATTCGGAGAAGAAATCCTATGAGATATTTGAATGTTCTTAATTGTTGAATAATGCGTTAGATACGAGTTGAAAAACTTGGGATTTCGGGCCTGTTTACATTGCAAAGCCACAAATTTGGTGCAGATTACGTGGACCAATTTGGGCCTTAAGATATGCTCTAATTACCGTGTGGAAGGATTATGCAGGGAACAGGATGGAACAAGGAGTCCTTTGATTTGATGGTTTTGAAATGAAAAATCAGAATTCATAAAAGTGACTTCAAAATATTTTCTGTAGGACAAATAATAATGATTATTTTACTAGACTTTATATATATTTCTTTTTTAGTGAACCTAACATCCCTTTAGACATGTAAAATATGCTTATTTCTGCTGTCCTTATTGTCCAAGAAACAACTTAGATAAATGACACTTGTTTGTATGCAAAGGCTCCAGCGACGCTTTGGGGATGTAAATCACTAAATAATTGTTGCACAGTCTGGCAAGAAGACATGGAAGCTAATCATAGAATAAGGGGTTTTAAGGGATTAGTTGTCATATAAGTTGACAATTTAGAAAACTTCTATTGAACAAAAAGGTCGCAGCTCATGAGTGAAGAAAAAGATAAAACAAAGATAAAGCCTTAGGTTATATGTAATATTAGCTTATACACCTCCAATTTGTCTCATGTAGTTACAATTTGGATATTAATATATACATAGAAGAAGCAGGCGGCTGGCATGTAAAATTATTTGAGGAGCATAACTCATAATTTTTTTGTACATATATATACCTGTGAATGATACTGGACCTTATTAACAAGCTAACCTGTGAGCGTATAACCTAGAACCTGTGTGAGAAAAGAAAGTATGGAGAAACACTAGAGATAAGCTATGATAATTTTTTTTTTTTTTTAATTATCATAGCTTATCTCTAGTGTTTCTCCATACTTTCCTTTCTCACACAGGTTCTAGGTTATACGCTCACAGGTTAGCTTGTTAAGCTATGATAAATACTTAAATATCAATCAGATAAAAAAAATGGCCCAAGTCACATAAGATTCAAAAGATGGAAAATGCTCATCAATGCCTCTTATTTATAAGGTTTTGAGGGTTGCAAGAAACGCTAAATTCACATTTTAATTCAAGTAAAATGCATTAAGGATGAAGTTTAAAAACTGCTTTCATTATTTGAGGATATTGAACGTAGGTAGATGAGATATTTCAATAAGCTTTTCAATGAAGATTATGAGAATATGATAAACTTTAGTGACTTTAACACCCTTAAATGAAATAAAGATTTTTATTTTTATCATCATATTAGTAAAGCTGAAGTTTGAGAGGTTTTAAGAAATATAAAAAGTGAAAAAGTTGTTGAATCTGATGATATTATAATTCTTGGGTCAAGGCATCTTGGGTGATTGTAGGCTAAATCCTTTATTTTAAGCATCTCTCTATGACCTTATAATGAAGCTCCTCAACCACTCCTGGCTCCTACCTTATCTTCAAAAGTGTTGGTGACATCTTCTACAGCTTTCAAGCACTAGTGAATTGTGTCACAAATATTCTCCTAAACTCCAACAAGGAGTTGCTCACTGCATCTGAGAGGATGCTGGATACAAATTTATCTGCGGATGATACTCAACCTTACTAGCTGGCTCACTTGTGAGCATGCAACGTGGAACCTATGTGAGAACTAAGAGGATGGGAAACTCCTAGAAGGAAATTGTAATAAATGCTCCGAATCTCAATCAGATAAAAAAAGACTCAAGTCACGTACTATTCAAAAGATGACAAGCTCCTTATCACCTATTATATATAAAATTATGAGAGCTACAAGAAAAATTGTGCACAAGAAAATTTAAAAAGTGCAATGCTAGCTATACATACTATTTTGGACACATGTCACCTCTATGTTGATCGAGGGAGAGGTGGGGGCTATAGAGCTCTAACCATACGTCATTGGGTGAACTCGATAGTGTCGAGTTTGCACCAAGCGAGCTCCGTAGTGTGGGTGAGTTTAGTGGTACCAAATAGGACTATATGAGTCTATGGGGGAGTTCTGAGCAAGTGGTGCTTGATGGATGAGTGGTGTCGAAGGCCAATTGATGACCTGTGAGGAGTCTTGGATTGCCCAAAGGAAAACACGAATGAGACGATGCTTTAGAGAAGATTAACTCATTGGTCAGATATTCATGGTAGGGTTAGTTGAGAGGTCTCTTGGTAGGTGATTTCCTTTAGTTAAACTTGAATGAGTGGAGATGAAAGTGCCCACCTTAGGTAGGAACAAGTTGCTGTGACAACTACCTTTGTCCGATGGGGTGAGTGGCGAGTTATTTGGTTTGCGAGATTTCCTGTTGTCCCCAAGAGGGGGGAATCTTTTCCTTGTATGCCCTAACAGGTAAGGCATGATGTTCCTAGGACAAATTCTTTTATGGAGCTTGTCTAATGTGAGTCTTCTTCTGGTAATCCACCGACTACCTGCTACAGCGCCTACGTTCCGCTTGCAGCCCAACTAGTACCTATGAAGGCATATGTGAGGGCATAATATTAATCTAGGGGTGTAACTCAATAAAGCCCGACTAGAGACTATTTGGATTTGGCTTGAAAAATGACTCGTGAGATGAGCTAAATATGCTAATAAGCAATATTTATGTCAATCCATGCTTAGATCGTTACCTTTTGAGTCGGCTCATTTAAAATTTTTAATACAAGAATTTGCTCAAGCTTTGAATTGAGTTCAAGTTTAGAGCTTGAACTCAATTAATTTATTAGCTCAAGCTCAAATCATGGGCATCTTGAACTTGAAAGACTTATTTAAACCTCTATATATTACCCAATTTTCAATACAATAATTTTGTTTATAAATATAGAATATCTAGTATATACACTAAAAAACTTTCCACGTGAGAAGGCATCTATGATGGAAGAAGGTTTAGTAGGGAAGGCTCCCTTTTGATTGGTTGGTAGCTGCGGTTGATGTAATATTCAAAATGTTCTTACGGAATAATCTTCAATGCTTAAAAATTCAGCTGTGCATTAATTGTCTTGAAGAGTTTTCTTGCTAGACAAGTTGGAGAAGCATACTTTTGGGGTAGGCAGGCAACTTGTGGCTTGTCGTCACCACATCCATCAGAGCACTATTTTTTTAGAAGAGACTTTGAAATGCATACCACATCTAAAATATTTGGTTTCCTACTTGGTAAGCATTCGCTTTCTATAAAGTTGTCTAAGAGTTTGAAGAATATTTATATAGCAAATTGATCAAACATTACAAAAATGTTAAAATTTAGAAGATAGTATTAGAGGTGGAAGCTCATTTGTGTCTATTTTTTATTAGGTGTTGCTAACATTATAAGAGTGAGTATATATATGGGTTGAGATTAGACTTCGTTTGGGACATCTTTTTACTGCTGCTTAAAACGAACTTTTATTCGGTCCGGTGAATGTACGCTCCTCTACGTTCGGCCACCAATGTTTTAGCGCCACGTAGCATGAAGAAAAGTCGCCGACCTGACCCGCTGTTTTTTGGGTTCTCGCACGTGCGTTTTTTTAAATCCTTGACGAGCCGAACAACATCCCATCACCTTTTGGATATATTTCAAATACCTAGCAATACCGAGCAAATACCGAGTTGTACCTAGTTTTTTCTAGCAATACCGAGCAAATACCTAGCAATACCGAGCAAATCCCTAGCAATACCGAGCAAATCTTCAGCAAATACTGAGTTGTACCGAGTTTTTTCT
Organism: Dendrobium huoshanense; assembly: GCA_016618105.1. Classification (NCBI taxonomy): domain Eukaryota; kingdom Viridiplantae; phylum Streptophyta; class Magnoliopsida; order Asparagales; family Orchidaceae; genus Dendrobium; species Dendrobium huoshanense. The sequence continues at coordinate 45,246,581 of CM028343.1, read as the reverse complement.
AGCAATACCGAGCAAATACCTAGCAATACCGAGCAAATCCCTAGCAATACCGAGCAAATACTAAGTTGTACCGAGTTGTAAAAAAACTCGGTACAACTCGGTATTTGCATGGTATTGGCCTTCACAGAGCGGTATTTCTCATTTTTGCAAAGCAATACCTAGCAAATACCGAGTAAATACCGAGCAATACCGAGAAAATCACGAACATAGCATTCCTGGGTTCCGCTCCGGGTCAAGTCGTCGGGCCGCGCAGTAAAGAATAAGAGCACGTGACGACATGTTATTGGCGGCCGAACGTAGCTCTACATCCGGTCAGAGGACGTAATAATTGTTCGCTTAAAACATTTTTTTAGTGCAAAAATTAACAATTTTGTATTGAAAAGATGTTTTAAGTAGTAAGAAAGGTTTCCCAAACGAAGCCTTAAAAATAATACTTTAAATTATAAAAGAAAAATTTTGAAAAAAAAAAAAGAGAGAATACTTTAAACAAAGAAATTACTTTTAGATCATATATAACAACCAAAATTAAGGATTCGAAAGAAGCAATCAAATATTTTATTAAGTTTCTAAAAATTGATTGATATTATTTGTTACTAACCAGGAAATAAATGCTCTAATTATCCTTTGAATTTGGATTTTATATTTTAAAATTTAAAAGAGTTGAATATGATTGTGCTGAGACTGAAGAGATGTTTACAATCTGCACTTATACTTACTAGGAGTGAGTTACCAGCTAACAACTTTAATGCACGCTTAATCGCCTTATATGCAATGTATGAGAAGCTATACTCTGTCCTAAGAGATCAAATGATGAATCAGGCTCGAAAAATTATCTTGATCGGGCACGAATCTCGAGGCAAAAATCAAATTGGAAACTTCAAAAATTAAATTGAAGATCATCTGAACCCGATTTTAGCAAACTTACAGTCGAACTGAAAGTCTCGGAAATATGAACCCAATGACACCAAATTCAACTCATTCTGAGCCCAAATGAGTCCAAATCAAAGACCCAAAGCATATTTGGAAGGTTCAATCCATAATTTGGATTATCAAACAATTTCCAAATATGATATGCTTATAGTCGAATCGAGTGGCTCGATGAGACAAATCCAACGAACCCAATATCGTCAAATTCCGATATCATTAGAGCCTTCTAATGCCTAATAAACGGTCCACGATCAAGGGATTCAATATCGATCGTCCAATCAAATCACTCCAAATTTATCATCGATCTTCCTCCTATTTACTAGTCATGCCACACTCAGAAAATTATAAATAGATCTCTCATTTCTCTTGAGAGGGAGACCCCAAGCAAGAAGAGAAGAGAAGAGAAGAGAAGAAGAATAAAAGGAAGAGACTCCTCGACCACTGCCGGACTTTCACTCGGCAACCAACTGACGCTGGAATTAAGCAAGCAAGTAAGAAGAGAAGGAAGAAAAGGAAGGGAAGGAAGAGACTCTTCATTGACCACCACCAGACTTTCACCCGACTGTCAACTGGCGTCGGAATTTTGCCCAACTGTCAATTGGCATCAGAGTTATGCCCGACAGCCGACTGAAGTCGTAATTCTAATTGATAGTCGCATGAAGCCGAATTTTCGCCCGACCACTTTACATCATCAGATTTTCAATCTCTGTTTGTAATTAAATTTCAATCCAATATTATTGTAATCTGATTATCCTCAGTTTCAGGGACGAGTCAGCCACTCATAACCAAAATAAACACTAGTGTAATCCTTTCAACTGGCATGACCCTATGATTTTTCCCATTTTCAGGGTTTCTACATAAAAATTCTTGTGTTACATTTTTTCTTTGTCTATATGTTGGATATCCATACAAGATTGAGCCGAAAAATTTTCAACTCTATCACCGCATATATTCTAACCCGCAACATATATAATGAAATCTCTTCAACTAAACAAGCCCTTATAGTTTTACCTTTTGAAATTTTCCGTATCAAAAATCTCTAGTAATCTCAAACTCTCTTATTAATCTATTTGTGCATTGGATACATGGTATATAAAATATTACTCTACTCTTGTAAATTTATTATCGGAGGACAGTAAAACTGAACCTTTGGCAACTTAGGCATGACGCCATGACCTATACGATGGTTTAGTAGTCAAGTCTTACAATATTAAAAATCCAGTAATGAAAGTTGCTGTAATTTTTTTAGAGCTTATCAATTAAGGTGGCATACTAGTAAAATTAAAGATAGCGATGGTATACTATAATTTACATATCTATCTTGCTATATCAGTAAAAATATCTCAAATTAAATATTTATTTATTTATTATTATTAAATAATTCCTACCAAACCCAGGAAAAAAGAGTTATCAAGCAGCTTTTGTTTATCTTTGACTCTTTCCAGTCAAGGAACATTTATGAACCACTTTTGTTCCTATCTAAAGCTGGGCAAATTATTAGGTCTGGGATCCGGATTCGTCCGAACACCAATTCAGATGCATCACATCATCAAAATATACCGGATCCCAATATATTTGAGTGACGTGGCGCATCTGGATTGGATGTCCGGACGTCCGATGACCAAACATAATAATTCGCCCTAAAGCTGGGACAAGCGGCCATCTAAGGTACTGCTTGTCGTAGACAAGCTATAATCCTCTTTTTTTTTAAATTTTGGGGGAATTTAATTTTTTTGGGGGGGAATTTGCTATAATCCCTATCCACCAAAATAAATAAAAAAGGCTCATATTCCAAGAAATTTTATATTTTATATACAACACATTTAAGTTTCTTTTAAGACAGTTTTATTACTGTTTCTTAAAAAAAAAAATTAGTTAAATTTTTTTTAACTAAAAAACAACTTTAAAATTTCATTTGGACAATTTTTTTATTGCTTTTTAAAATAATTTTTTAATAAAAAATAAAAAAAAAATTATGAAAAAAAAATATTTTAAAAAACAATAAAAAAATCATTCCAAATAAATCTAAGAAAATATTAAAAAAAAAAACTTCCCCAAATAAAGCCTCAAAGAGGAATAATACAGTTGGAAGTTGAAACATTTACTGCATTGACTTGGGAGCCAATGCCGTGTAATGCTTACAAGCAAAAATTAATTACATTTTGAAGAAAGGAGCTGTTCCAATACGGCGAAGGCCAGAAAAAGATGTCCAAGGCAAATTTGGTTGGCGGTTGATTTTTTTTTTTTAGACATTTAGGACATTTATGATAAACTTTACAAAGACTCGAACCTTAGATCTATTAATTAGAATCATAAGCTCATAACCAACAGATCAAGAAGAGCTGTATGGTTGGCGGCTGATAGAGAATACAATTAATGAAACGTTTTTTTTTTTTCTCTCTCTTTTTTTTTAAGACATTTACATCATTTAAAACAAATTCACACATAACCAATACACAAATACTCAAAACTCAAAACCTTATAGTTGGGAGCCTAAGCTCTCAACCAACATGCCAAATTGAGCTATATTTCACTTTAATAATAAATTCAGCATCAAAAGATGTGATTAATTTGGAGAGCTCAAATTATATGAAAACTTTATATTACATGCAGTCAGAGCAATCAATTCATGAAATTTTAGAGGTATTTATATGCATATCATAAATTCTTAAATTTGTATATTTAGTTATAGCATCTTAGTATTTGAATCAAATTAAAATATGATTTAAAAATTAAAATATTATATTAGTAAATATAAATATTTACATGCATGTAAATATAAAAGAATTCTAGGAATATATGTAAATCTCTCTTTTCCTAAAATATGTTACCATATATCATGATGTGAAACAATCTCATGCGAAAATAATTTGCTTAATGAAGTTTGCACGCTTAGATTTAGAGGCAATAATAAGTAAGATCTTATGCGGAATTGAACGATAAGATAAATATTAAGTGGTACTTAGTTTAGGTTAATTTTCATGCATAGAAGTTAAGTTCAAAAGATAGCCATCTTAATCCAACATTACATACGTAGATTGTTCCAACAATAAATTCCAATAATAACAATAAGATTAGGCTATGAAAGATCCCTCACATAACTCTTCCTATTACTAGGTTCTAGCGGCGCATAATTGACATGATCTTCATGAGTCCATTAATAACCATAAACGAAAAGTAAACTAGAAAGATAAGAGTGTTAGGAGAAGAGTTTCACCCAAGGAATGAAGTTATACAACGTTCCGGTGGTGCTTTGTTGGTTGGATCGAAAGTAGGTGGCCTGGAGCAGATTCCAGACAGCAATTTTGGTTCTCAAGGATGCTGGATAGCAGTTTTCTGGGCTTCAAAATTCTGGACAACAACTGGACGTAACTGGACAGCCATCTATAAGGCCTAGGAAGACATTGGACGGCTGCTGTGGGACATCCGGAACTTCTGGACAGCAAATAGATATGTTCCAGGATGCAGGGCAGCAAGTTGTTTGGCTGGAGATCCTTATATGCCGTGTAGAATTCAGCAAAATTTCGAGACAGCAACGTGACTCTGTCCAAAAATCTTGGCAGTCCATTTGGGAGATGAAATTCAGCCAGTTCCTCCTATTGGGTGCACGTGAGCATGAAAAGGGAGTGTGGAAAGTTGTGGGGAAAGCAATGGAGAGAACATGGAGTCAATTCCCTTTGATTTCGGTTCAGGTTTGGGCGGCATTTAGTTGAGGAGGAGCATAGGGGGGAAATCTGAAATTAATTTCAGATTTATGGAGTAATTATGGAGCAATTGATTTAGACATTTGAATTTGAAATTTGTGGAGTTTATGAGGGAAAGTGGGGAGGGGATTGAATTAATTAGATCCTTAATTTGTGGGATCTAATTAATTAAATGGGGGATATGGGTGGCCGGCCATGGAGAGAGAAAGGGAGAGGGGTTGGGTATTAATGAGGTGGGCCCAAGTAATTAAGAGGATTGAATAGTTAAATCTGAAATTAATTTCAGATTTAAACTATTTGGAGGTTTCTCTTAATTTATAGGATGATAATTTAAGAATAATTTGAAATTCAAATTTGAATTTGAACTTAATTCTATTCCTAAATTAGGGGAGCCAAATTAGGAAAGCATTTATGGGAAATTTGAAATCAAAATGTGGGAGGGAAAATAATGAGTCATTCAATTAAATTCCGTTCGAATTTTGAATTCGAAAAAACTTCCTTATTTAAACTTTGCAAATTAGGAAAGTTTTTGAATTTCGAATTTTGAATTTCAAAATTCATTAACTCCTTTCTTTATTGCTAGACCTCAATCAAGGAGCCATTATGATGATTGACATCTTCATCATGGCTTGGGGCAAGGTGGTGGCCAGCGGCCAAAAGGAGGAAGAGGGGGCTTGCCGTCGGGTTTGGGGATTTCTTGATGGAGCTTGGGTTGTAGTGGAGGAAGCTAGTGGGTAAAGCGGTGGATGAAGGGATCTCGGGTAGGGCTTGGCGTGGGGAGGAGGAAAACAAGAGTTGGAGAAGAAAACAATAAGATAAATAAATCACGAGTCGAGGACGCTTCCAACGACTGGCGGGTATTGCTTTGAGCCTCTCCTAGGCTTTCCTCATTTGAGAACTCACAAAGAGAACTCTAGAACTCACAAAGAGATCCAAAACCAAAATTTTCATTAGCAATCATCATCCCTTTTCCAAGAGGAAGGGGAGGGCTTAAATAGCCAAATACATGAGGGAAAATAAAAGACACAATTGCCCCTAGGGCAAACATAAAACAAAGCCCTCAAGTGAGGGTAGAAATGAAAAAGTACAAACAATAAATAAAATACATGAAAATAAATAGACACGATCGTATCCGTTGATATTCGATGTCCTCATCATTCTCCCCAGGTGGGAGAAAAACTCAACTCCGTCGAGTTGGTGTCTCGAAAACTCTTCGTGCATATGGGTTTATCTGTTGTAGCTCCTCGCACTCTGACCACATATCCTCTGACTTTGGGTTCACCTCTTCACCTAGTCAAGTATCTTCTTCGTTCACCCTCTTTTGTGGAAATAATATCATCACTAGGAATCATGTCAACCTTCTCCGCTATAGGAATTTTGGGAATAATTTTGGGAGTGGAGGTAGGCTTTGGGGTTCTCACAAGGTGGGGTCACACAAGGCTTAATTTGAATTGGATTTAGGGGTTTAACTCCGGACCTTCAAAGTCTATAAAATCTTTTATGTTAGAAAAGGAATAAATGTTGAACTCTGCAAGCAGATCCACCACGCAAGCATTGTTCTTGATTTTATTGACTAATCTAAATAATCTGCACCTCTATGCATGTAATTTCCCGGACGAATCCGCACCATTACTGAGTTACCAACTTTAATAGATTTAACTTGTCGTTTAGAATCAGCATAAAGTTTATACTTATTATTGCTCTATTCAGTTAGACGTGCAATTTTCTTAAGCAAGTCATGCAGATGTAATGTAAATGCGTCAAGTGATATGCGAATTCATATGTCTAAAACTCAAGACTCGACAAGATGAACATGAGGTGGAGCAAGAGACTTGATATGCAAGATGAATGACATGGGTTCACACACAAATTTCAAACAAAGAAAACTTTGGAAGACAACAGACTACAAAACACACGCGAACACATAGCTAGAAAAAGTGGACAAGTCCCAAAAAGAATGGATTTAAAGTGTTCAGTCTAAGGGAACTGGGGTAGGAGGCGAAATGAAAACACTCTTAGCTATCAGGGCACTTCTATAGGTGGTTTCAGTTAGGGTCGTCAGCAGTCTCCTAGTGGGGGTAGTATCATTTAACAAATTCATCCAACTAGGATAGAAGTGGTCCTTATCCTGGTAGGACGAGGCTATAACGGGTAAAATGTATGAATCAGGAATGATACACTCGACCAAATATAAATCCAGTTGAGCAGCTCTAAAGTTAGACTCTAATGAAACAAAAGGGGGCTCATTGTTCAAATCAGGCTCAAAAACTTTCAGACTCAAAGTACTGTCTTCCGAAAGAGACTCAGGTTTAGTTGCAACCCTAAGATCCATGGGTTCCGTTTCACTTAAATCAGGTGATAAATTCGATTGACTTACTTCCAACTCGAGTATATCTAAGCCGCCATCAGAATTATCCAAAATTAATTCATAATTATCCAAAGCTAAATCAGACTTATCCAAAATTAAATCAGAATTGTCAGAATTATCCGAAGTCATCTCAGTAGGTGTTACAACTAAATCAGGATCTTCCAAATTTAAATTCAACGAGTTCGACGTCCGATTGGCTCCTTTCGAGATTCCATTACTATCATCCAGGCATACTTTGTCCAAAGGCTTATCCTCGAGGAGACTAGGATCGAGGTGGGTTAAGGTGTCGACGTTTAAAGGTTCTAGCTCTACTAGCATAGGGTTTAAGTCTTTCAAGGAGTCTGATTCAATCTCTTTAGTTTCATCCTCAAAGAATTCTTCGTTATTAGTGATATCATTAGCATCCACGAAATGGATGCACTCAGTCTCAGGTTCAGGGGACCTCTTCTTCTTAATATCTTTCTTTATTATAATCATACTTGCAGGGTCAAGGACTGGGGAGGCTAAAGGTTGACTGGGATGGTTAGAAGTAGGTCTAAGTGGGGAGTCATAAGAGATTGGTCCAACAGAAGACCTACTAAAGGGTCGCTCATCAAGACTAAGTGAAGACCTACAGGGTGGGGCAGCAACCCGGATGTTACTAAGGGGTGGGTGGTCTTGACCACAGTAAGGTCTACGGGTTGTCCCAACGAAAGAGATAGGGTGATGCTCTAGATGACGGTCACTAATAGAGGGTCGGTATTTTAAATTAAGATCTCGCCTCATGTCTTTCCAAGTAGTGTACTCACCACGAGACTCTTTATGATCTTCCAATCTTGCCCAAAATTGAAGAGCTCGTCCTTTAAGGTGAGACCTAGCGATGCTAACCTGATGGGATTCAGGGATATGACATGATTCAAAATAGTCATCTAGTTGTCTATCACATTCCCTAAAGTGGTAAGGATCCGAGGAACCATCAAAGGTTGGCAGACAATAGGGTGACTCTAAGTGAGGTCGTGGAGGCTTAGGCTCAGGTCTCGGGTGATAAGCTGAGTGGGGCCTGTATTTAGAGTGGGGATAGTCAACGGGTTTCTCCGTCATAATTCTAGTCATATTGCCCACTAGGTTAACGATGTCATCTAAACTCTTTTGGAGTCTTATCGGGTCCATTGAAAAGTGTTAAGTGATTCTTAATGAAGAATGGGTGTAAGGGACAACACTTTCCCAGGAGAAAACACCATTACGAGTGGTTGTATGGTGCAGGAAGAACTCAGGACAGCCAGCTACAAGACTGATTTAAGTGATCTAGGCAAGTAGGTTGGACTCTGGAACGTGGACAGCAAGTGAATACTACTTAGAACTCTCCCAAACGGATGCTAATAGTTGCAGGAATATAGTGGACAGCAGGTTCAGCCAAGGGTTATGTAGTCTAAGTGTTTTGGTAAGGTCTTATGGTGAGGACAGTACCTAAACAGCGACGAAAAGTTCTCTAAATGATGTCTAACAGTTGCTGGAATAGTGTGGAATGCAGCTACAAACAAGGTCTTAGTTGCCATAAGCAGTTAATAACAAAGTAAGTCTAAAGGCAGCACTCACACGATAGCTAGGACAACTTAAATGCCAAAGTATGGTTGCAGGAAATGCACTTGCAGCGGTGAAAACAGTGAATAAACTCTAACGAAGCAATGATATGCATGCAAGTTTTAAGCTACAATGAAAGGCTATACCCTAGGATGTTTTTCTACACATGTCGTGCATGCCTACCATGCTCTGATACCAAGATGATGTGAAACAATCTCATGCGAAAATAATTTGCTTAATGAAGTTTGCACGCTTAGATTTATAGGCAATAATAAGTAAGATCTTATGCGGAATTGAACGATAAAATAAATATTAAGTGGTACTTAGCTTAGGTTAATTTTCATGCACAGAAGTTAAGTTCAAAAGAAAGCCATCTTAATCCAACATTGCATACGTAGATTGTTCCAACAATAAATTCCAATAATAACAATAAGATTAGGCTATGAAAGATCCCTCGCACAACTATTCCTATTACTAGGTTCTAGCGGCGCATAATTGACATGATCTTCATGAGTCCATTAATAACCATAAACGAAAAGTAAACTAGAAAGATAAGAGTGTTAGGAGAAGAGTTTCACCCAAGGAATGAAGTTATACAACGTTCCGGTGGTGCTTTGTTGGTTGGATCGAAAGTAGGTGGCCTGGAGCAGATTCCGGACAGCAATTTTGGTTCTCAAGGATGCTGGATAGCAGTTTTCTGGGCTTCAAAATTCTGGATAGCAACTGGACGTAACTGGACAGCCATCTATAAGGCCTAGGAAGACCTTGGACAGCTGCTGTGGGACATCTGGAACTTCTGGACAGCAAATATCTATGTTCCAGGATGCAGGGCAGCAAGTTGTTTGGCTGGAGATCCTTAGATGCCGTGTAGAATTCAGCAAAATTTCGAGACAGCAACGTGACTCTGTCCAGAAATCTTGGCAGCCCGTTTGGGAGATGAAATTCAGCCAGTTCCTCCTATTGGGTGCACATGAGCATGAAAAGGGAGGGTGGAAAGTTGTGGGGAAAGCAATGGAGAGAACATGGAGTCAATTCCCTTTGATTTCGGTTCAGGTTTGGGCGGCATTTAGTTGAGGAGGAGCATAGGGGGGAAATATGAAATTAATTTCAGATTTAGGGAGTAATTATGGAGCAATTGATTTAGACATTTGAATTTGAAATTTGTGAAGTTTAGGAGGGAAAGTGGGGAGGGGATTGAATTAATTAGATCCTTAATTTGTGGGATCTAATTAATTAAATGGGGGATATGGGTGGCCGGCCATGGAGAGAGAAAGGGAGAGGGGTTGGGTATTAATGAGGTGGGCCCAAGTAATTAAGAGGATTGAATAGTTAAATCTGAAATTAATTTCAAATTTAAACTATTTGGAGGTTTCTCTTAATTTATGGGATGATAATTTAAGAATAATTTGAAATTCAAATTTGAATTTGAACTTAATTCTATTCCTAAATTAGGGGAGCCAAATTAAGAAAGCATTTATGGGAAATTTGAAATCAAAATGTGGGAGGAAAAATAATGAGTCATCCAATTAAATTCCGTTCGAATTTTGAATTCGAAAAAACTTCCTTATTTAGACTTTGCAAATAAGGAAAGTTTTTGAATTTCAAATTTTGAATTTCAAAATTCATTAACTCCTTTCTTTATTGCTAGACCACAATCAAGGAGCCATTATGATGATTGACATCTTCATCATGACTTGGGGCAAGGTGGTGGCCGGCAGCCAAAACGAGGAAGAGGGGGTTTGCCGTCGGGTTTGGGGATTTCTTGATGGAGCTTGGGTTGTAGTGGAGGAAGCTAGTGGGTCAAGCGGTGGATGAAGGGATCTCGGGTAGGGCCTGGCGTGGGGAGGAGGAAAACAAGAGTTGGAGAAGAAAACAATAAGATAAATAAATCACGAGTCGAGGACGCTTCCAACGACTGGCGGGTATTGCTTTGAGCCTCTCCTAGGCTTTCCTCACTTGAAAACTCACAAAGAGATCCAAAACCAAAATTTTCATTAGCAATCATCATCCCTTTTCCAAGAGGAAGGGGAGGGCTTAAATAGCCAAATACATGAGGGAAAATAAAAGACATAATTGCCCATAGGGCAAACATAAAACAAAGCCCTCAAGTGAGGGTAGAAATGGAAAAGTACAAACAACAAATAAAATACATGAAAATAAATAGACACGATCGTAGCCGTTGATCTTCGATGTCCTCATCATATCATCCCTAAAATAAAACAATGATGAGCAAAGTAAAATGGGTAAAATTTATCTCAAAGAGAAGAGGAGGAGAGAAAAGAAGACTCACTTCCTGAGAGAAAAGTTTACTAAAATACTGATAAAACTTTCTAAACATCTAATTACATTTGCTGACAACTCTCTGAAGTGCTCTCTTGATAGTACCTGGGGAAGCTTTAACCTCACACATAAACTGCACCAAAATTTTAAATTTTGATCAGTATTCTCATCAATATAAGTGAAAATTTTAGAACTGGGTTTTATGGAGGGTAACCTTTGATCGCACAGTAATAGAAAGATTGCCATCATCAATGGATGACTGCACAGACTGAGCATCTAAATGAAGGTTGTTCATGGCTTCAATTATGTCAAGGAGCAATAAATCTCTCCATGGGCACTGCATCTCTATGAGCACCAGTTCCTCAATCATGGTGATATTGATATCGAATAAGCCTTTCTTTGGTAAGAGGCTGTGATTTTCGTCTTTCTCCTCGTCGATTTCGCTAGCTTTCCTCTTATTTGATGAAGGTTTCCGGCAATTGAGGAGCTCATTGGTGCCATAATTATCTGATGTTCTTTCTGCAGTGTCTGGATGTTTGCTTCTTCTTGCTTTCATCTCAGGATCTGCTTCCTCTCTGTAGGATTCCAGCTCTTCAACTCTTCTCTCAAGCTCTTTAAGATACTCTATTGTGTCAGCAAGAATGGATGTTTTGTCGACCTGAATACAATTATGAGAAAAAAACGAACGATATCAATATAAAAAACAAAGAACAGCAATAGCAATATAACAGTAGCAACAAGAGTTTTGTTAGGGTGGGAGAGATGAAACCACTGGGCTTATGGGTTGACTGTGACTCTGTAAGACCATGAAATTCAGATATAAGGTGATTAAATGGAAAAATAAAAATAAAAATGTTGGTTCTTCTAAAATAAGACTTCGTTTGGGACGGCTTCTTTGTTGCTTCTTAAAGCAGCTTTTTAGTACAAAAATTGAAATTTAATACGAGAAAGCTGCTTTAAGAAGCAACAAGAAAGTCGTCCCAAACAAAGCCCAAGTCATTACAAGAATTTTTTAGAAGTTTCTATACAATTTTTTACATGATTTTGTTTTACCGCAGATCAATGTTTTCATTGAAAAGTTTATTTGCTCGTAATAACCCCAATAAGAGCATAAAAGATAAAAGTTTGGCCACAAAAAGCATAGTATATCACTGGAGTTTAAACATATTTTGATTGTTGGTAAAAAGATGCAGTTTCTATATGCCAAAAAGAAAGAAAGTTTTCCAACAATAAAGCTTTTCTCAATTTATCCTAAGGATTTTCAAAGAAAGATCACCATGACCATGCCAACAAAATTTAGAAATACTAAATCATGTCCATTTACCTTGCTGATTGAAGGAACTAATGATCTGAGAACATGAAATTTCTCATTCAGCTTCTCTCTCCTTCTCCTCTCTGATAAGACATGGTTTGCATTAGCATCATCTGGCTCTGTTTTCCAAGTTTTATTCCTCGACACCTGCTCTTCTTGGAGTTTCACCAGATCACCATTCATCCATTTGCCATCAATTAAAATATTCTTCAACATTCTCTGCGGTGTCTTGGTGAAACTTTTTGAAGCCCTTGAATCTCTCTTCCAAACCTTAAAGCTAGATTTATTAGAACTCTTCTCAAAAGTAATGCCTGGCAATGAAATTTGATGTTTCAAGTTCCCTAAAATAGTAGAAAGAGTGCAAGCATAATGAGAACCATCTCCCTCAACACCAAAGGAACCAAACTTTGCATGATTATCCTCTTGAAGATTGTCAGGCATGTTTCCTTTCACTCTTTCACCTCTAGGAGAAGAAAGGATGTTTTGAACAAAAGACATTGATGGACATTCACTGGAGTTCAAAGAATCATGAAGGCCATTGTCAACCTCATCGTCCATAAAGTTCCTTCTATGAACATTCCATTGCCAATCTTGTCTCTTAATCCTTAAATGATCATCAGAAACATTGGATCTGCGCTCAGAAATGCTAAGATTCTTACAGATGCTTGGATGAAGCTCAGGAACATTGTCGTGGATAAATTCAGACTGATTCTCAAACAGTATGGAGTCATCTACTTCGTGATCCAGAACCGGGTGCACATTGTCCACCTCCTTCCCAACAAATGGGGGGCTTGAAGTGGAATTTTCAGAGGAAACTGGGTCTTCAAACTCCCAGAACGAATTTTTTATTCTTCCCACAAGACCAGGATCTTCCAAAACCTTGAGAAAAAGGACCAATTAAAATAGGAGGATGTGAAGCACAGTTACTAGCAAATGTTAAATAAGAAGGAACTTACCAGTTCAAATGTTCCAAGCTCTAGTACTCCATTCATGAAGGGAAGACCCACAACAGTCTGCAAAATAAGGCAAAGTGACTGGTACCATGAATACAGTAAAGATTGATATGCTTCTAAGGTTGGAGGTGCTCAGTTTGGTTGATTCAAGAACAAAAAAGTCTGTTTCGTCAATATTATAACTATTTCTAAGGTAAAAGTAACCAAAATGAAAAAAAAAAAGTACTATGCAGCACCAATAATCTGTTACTCATCACAATACTTGAATTCTCTGCAAGATGGTTCTTACGTAGAGTTTTTTTTTCTAATAATAAATAAACTTATTCTTTCAATTTTGTTTGCACTTTTGGTTGAAGAATTTCAAGGTAATATTAAAATGTTATCATAAATAATCTAGAGCTAGTTCATACTTGATTGGTCTAATTACAATAGATAAACAAATGAAGAGTAATTATAAACTCTGCTATTTTTCTGTTTGTTAAAGGGTAAATCGTACCTGAATAGCTGCACTCTGAAGCAACATTGAGTAGTCAATCCAATTTAGAAACCAAAAAATTTGCATTTAAGAAAATGAAATAATTAGCTTGCATGGACATAAGAAAATAAAGAAAAAGAGTTGATCAATATATCAGCAAGGATCTAACCTTTGCTAAAAGGCAACGGGAAAAAGTTCGGTTATCAGCAAATTGTGCATTGCTCAACCAGACAGGCTCATTATGTTCAAACACTCTTCCTGGCAAGCTGAATACCAATTTACAAGTGAATGTTAAATAAAATAAACTAGGAGTAAGATAATATTCTAATTTCAGTTCCATCATATAAAGAGGCTAGAAAAATATAAGACAAAGGAAATAGATTATAATGTCAATATTAAGCATGCAAGCTTCCATTTTTTTACCAATGTTACTATATGAAAACAATATCCGGTTACATCCAAGAAAATACATATTATCATCAAAGCCAAAAAATGAGATCATGACCATTTTAAACAATCACTAATATTTGGACTGCATGCTTAACTCAAAATGCAAAAGAAGCAAGCAACCCAAATGTTTTAAGGGATGTTAACATACTCTTGTCCCAAATTAAAGGTGAAGGACATGCAGACCAAATAATACCACTCCGCATCTGTCAAATCTTCAGGAGATAATGAAGCAAAAGGCCTTCTATTCTGCTCGTTACAGGCAACTATAGAAAGAGACTCATATAGCTCTCTCAATTGTTCACTTCTCTGTAGAGCCATTTGATCAGCTTTACATTCAATTGGTTGTGTGGTCTTCCGAGTTTTTATGTCACCATTATAGAATCCATCATTCCACTCTAACAACCTAGAAACCATCAAAAACAAAGGAAACCAAATAATAGGCTGTAGAGACAAATCACAACAAGAAGGAAGTCATAAAATAAAACATTGACATGAAACTTAAATACAGCATAGGCCATAAAAAATTATGAAATGATAAGCAATGGACACTGTATAATGGCTAAAAATATAGAGATTGAGATGACACAAAGAGGAAATGAGAGATTTGTGGCAATCAATCTAGCAATGAGCTAATGCAAAAATCTAGATTTTAGGAGGTAACATCAAACTAATTGAACACCCAATCTGAATAAAAATTTATTGAATTAGAAACATGTGTGTCCCATCTGTGTTGGTGATCACCCAGACACATCAGGGGAGGGGGCTGGGGGTCAGGGTCTGGGGGACAGGGTGGTCCCGATCATTTTAAACTCTAATTATGAAAAATAAAATTAGATAAACAAGTTAAATATAACTATTAGAATGTCGGACACGTATCGGGGAGTGGATTAGTGGTGCGTCTACGTTCAATAGGGACATAAAAGGTTTTTTAAAGCGTGTGTTTTTATAGTATTATTAAAATTATTAGAATTATTCTATTAAAAATTTATATTATCATGTATGCATATTTTTATGAGGAAATTATAGTATTAATTATTATAATATATCCTCATTATGCAAGATATTATCCTTTATTATATTTTCATGATTTTTTATTAATTTACATTTATATAGGTATTTTGTGTTAGCATTAAGATTAAAAATAAAGATGTAGATATTTTATATTAACTACCATGGTATCATAGCCATTTCTTTAAATCTATCTTCGTATCTACATGAAAATCACATGCAATGTATGCATGTTATGAATGTGTCAATGTGCATCTAAATGCATGAGGGGGTGTATTTGCAACATTCAGTTATGGCCAACTCTACAGATGACCATCACTGACAAGTATGCAATATTTCATTTTAGAACCTACAAACAACTTCTATCCACTTTTATGAGTATTGCGGATCCAGTGGCATGATGTTGCGCTACAGATCGCTCACTTCTTCTTGTAGACGAGCTATCGTGCATTATCGAATCTCCTGCAATTGCTCATAGATACTTGAATTCATCAAAAGCTCATTGTTTTTTCATACAGGCAATATGTCACACTCGTTGCAATCTTCTTACTCATGCCTGTAGAGGATCCACCATACATGTGATACATTCACTATATTTGCTTGTAGGTAAGACCACTATATGCATTATGGGCTTTTTGACATCATCTTTGGGCGAGTTGCATTGAATGCAGATCTCCTAGAGCTACTTGTAGGTATTGCTTTTATTGTAGCTCTTCCTATATTTTCTTGTATATAGCATGTAGTGTGTATGGAGAGCCTCCTACAGTGGCTCATAGGTGTTTGAATTTGTTGCAAATCAACCGCCTTTGCTTGCAAAGGATCAATATATTTACTGAAATCTTGATTGTTGTTGACTATATGAACACCCATGCATTTATCGCATGCTGCCTATATATGTCTGTAAGGAATACCACCATTTGCAGGTAGGTTTAGTGTGTTCATTTGTACGTCAAAGTTGACTGTCAGATGAGGCGCACTTATCATTTGTACGTCAAAGTTAACTTGTTGGTTGGCAAGTTATCGTGTTTTCTTGCATATCTTACGCTGTCACCCATAAACACTCACAGACTTCTTGTAGTTTCTTATAAATGGTTGTGTGCGTCATAAGTTCACGCTCATGCCCATAGGAGAATCATTATATTCATTACAAGTCTCTTGCATACACTCGCAGGCGAGCTCACATATCATCCCATGTTATACTCATAAGCATATTATTGCATTCAATACAATCTTCTGGTGGTAGCCAGCACTATTGCCTATAGGCAAGTTAGTGTGTCCATCTGCAAGTTGATTGGTACTGATTGTGGGTGAGCTTATGAGTTCATTACAAGTTTTTGGTCTTCGCCCGAAGACGAACTATTGTATCATAGGTTCCTTTTTCTTGCTCATAGGCTAATTGACATGAGCACTATAAGTTTTATGTTATTTTTTTGTTGGGAATTTTGTATAGTTGTCTGCACTTTAGATTATGACATTCCACTTGATTTTTGCTGATCAATGCTTGCGGGCAAATTTTGAAGTTTTGTCCATTACAAGCCTTTCATTTGCATGATTAATTTTTGCTATTTTGCAAATTACAGGTTTCTTTTTTTTTTTTTTTTTTAGATATTAAGTTATGTTCTCGGTAATTGCAAATTCAGTCCCCTGTTATTTGTTCAAGTCCTGTGCGTCGTTAGTTAAAATTTCGGCAGCCTCCCGACGACTCCCCAATTTAGGTGAAATTTAGGGAGTTCAAATTTTTCCCCGCAATGTCAAGAAAGATGTTCATAGTTGGTGTCAGGCGACATCACGGATGTGGTCTTTAATCCCACCACGCCAAGAAAGGCGAGCATGTGTCTTTAGGGGTACCTGTGTGAAAACGTATAATGTTTTTTCCCGTGGGTATAGAAGTACGTACATGGGTACTTAAATATTCCCCAACATGCTAAGAAAAGCATGCATAAGGCTCACCAGCCTCGTCGCAAGCGCAACAACGAGTTTTCTCTCACCACACTAAGAAAAACAAGCATAGGTGGTTGCTTGCCGCGTCGCAAGTGTCAAAAGCGGGATTTGAAAACTTTTTTGATATGGAGACACTTATACCTTAACGTAAGAGTCGACGACAATGGGATCGAGGAAACGACGGTGTCGGGGCGACGATGATGGCAAAAGACCAAATCACACAATCTCACTTCTTTTTCTCCCTCCCTCTCCCTGCTATCTTCTCTTTTCTAATTTTTTTTTCTTTTTTTTTATTAACTAATAATAGTAATAATGGAAAGGGGGGAAGGTAAGAGAGAATGCGGGCTTTTTAGGAGTGGTTTGAGAAGGTGATTTGAAGTGTTATAGGAGTAGTGGATTGAAGGAGTGGGATGAACTTGAGTGGGAGTTAGTGAATAATGATTCAGATATTATGAAGAGGTTGAATGTTGAAGTCAAACAGGTAGACGAGGGGATAGAAGGTCGGGCAGTCTTGCTATAGGATCGGGATTGGCAAGTAAAAGGGAGTGAGGTCGGGAGTGAGATCGGTAGGGATGATCGGCTGCAGCAGGGAGCGGGCAAAAAGGTCAGACGGCTAGGCCGGTTCTGCATCGGTCTGGAGCAAGGATCTATCATAGGTGAGGAAGAGAGGAAGTCAGGACATGGTTGTGGCTGGACTGGAGGCATGAAGTCAAGTGTGGGGCTCTGCTTGGGATCAGAGTCGTGAGTAGGTTGATCGTCTTGCGTGGATTGGCGGGATTGGAGTCTGGATCGGAATAGAGGAGTTGTCTAGGTCGATCAACTGGTGTGGTCGGACAAAGCAGAGCAACGGGCTGTATTTGCTGCTTCGGGTACTCGACAGGGTGGATTGGGGAGTCGGCAGACGAGTGGCTTGCTCGGGTGAGGCATCGGGATCATCCGATCGAGTGGCCTGGTCAGGATCTGGAGGTGTCGCATAAGAAGAGGAAGGGTGCATTCGGGATTTCATTTGGATGGGTCGTGGGTTGGAGTCAAATGGTTGGTTGGGTTCGACAATGAAAAATGGGTGACATGATCGAGGTGTCGTGATCGAAGGCTGTGGAAGTTGGAGATAAGGAGGTTGTTGATGAAGGGATTCGGCTATGGGTTGATTGAGATCGTAGCAGGTGAGGAGCTGCGACAGTTCGACATAGGAAGAGATCATTCTAGTATGCGAGAATTGGGAGCTCTTGTGTGTGGAAGCAGAAACGAATAAGCTGAGATTTCGCTCTTGTTTTAATGACGAGGTAGGAGATTGATTCTCCATTCAAGTAGAGATTGTGGACAGGACAAGCGGCATTGACATCGGCACAGAATAGGTACGAGACATACTTTTTTATTTTGATTTGAATATTATCAATAATAATAATATTTAAAAAGGCATAGAGAAAAATAAAATGAAATAGGAAACTTATGTTTCGATTCTCATGCCATTTTTCTCAAAATCTTTGCACGTCGCTCGAGATACGCATCGATTTCCCCGTGTGAATTTCATTAGGCAAAATTATTGTCATCCTTAAGTGAATCGGACGTTTCGAACGCAACAGCGAAGTTTGTTTTGAGATTGAACATTGTTTGGGCAGCGCGACACGTCGTTCTTGAGTGTTGGTCGCTGATTCTGACTGTTTCTGCTTGATTTGACTGTGAGGTGGTCTTTGAAAAAATTTGATGATCTGATCGCATCAGCGCAGTCTGTTCAGCGATCGGAGGTCAACTGACCATTTGAGTAACCCATCACGCTCGTCGACTATCACTTGAGTCGCTGATTTCGCCTCTTTTTAGTGCTTATTAGCGTATGGAACCTCACTACGATTGCTGGCCCACACTCGTGCTAGTACTTCTCTCACTAACTTGGATATTCGGCACTTTGCTAACTTCACCTTTGTCTCATGTCTTGAATGTCCAGTGAAGATCTCAAGAGGATCTCATAAAGATTCTTTGAGGATCTTGTGAAGATCCAATGAAGATCTACCACTTTCGTTCTCGACAAAGGTTGGCCTATTGTGAATCACTTAGTTTTTCTCGATTTTCTAGGAAATATATCATTCTAGTGTCACTTAGATTGGATTGGTAATTTTGAAGTTAAGCTGTTCTTAGCATAGATCTCTCAGTTTTTTGTTTCGCTATACAAACTCTCGATGCTCCTTATAACATTGTGAGTTTGTGAGAAAATATTAGAATAATTTTATTGCCACATTAATATTATCATATATGCTTAATATTTAGTAAGAATTTGTAATATTAATTGTTGTAATATATGCTCCTTATGGAGAATATTCTCTTCTATTATATATTTTGTATTTCTCTATTATCTTACTTTTACATGGGCATGTTTGAACTAGCATCAGGATAATTCAAATGAATATGTAGAATTTTATATTTTATGTCAAGTATGCAAGGCTTCACTCATTTCAATCAATATCAACTAGGCCAAAAATATTTATGCATACCAAATTCTAGCCACTATTTAGCCCCAAAAAATCATAAGTCCACAAGGCCATAGTGGTATTCACTCAATTACATTGTGCAATGGTAAACATAGCATAGGCGTCTAAAATATCAAAGGTGCCACCAATTATTGAAATCAAAACTTTTGGTTTTGATATCCTATTATAGTTTGCAAAGCCCTTCAAAAGAAAGCAAAAAAAAGGGAGTGCATTGGCGTTTGAAGTCTTTTTACATTCCAATTTAAGGTTTTTACTAAAATGAAAATTTTGTCATACTAGGACATTACTCCACTCTAAACACCATCTTTATTTGCACCACATTACATTCTAAACACTATCTTCATTTGGATCACATTGAATATGTTAAAGGATCCTATAAACTGGACAGCATGAAGAGCTTGTTGTTCTTCCTTCAAAACCAATGACTGATGTTTCTTCGTTCTTTGTCAGATCATACACAATTTAAAGTTGGGGCTTAACCCAACTTCAGTTAATAATCACAACAGAGAAAAGGTACAGAAGTCTAAATCCTAAGACCAAATTTTTTTATTCTAGCCGTACGCTTTCATGGCAATATAAAGAAGAAAAAAAATCTATTTTATCAAACAATTACTTTCTACAAAGGTAATTGCAAGATTCCACTAGAGACTTCCCTAAAACCATAACAGAAAATTCATTCAAAGAGGTTTCCTCAAATTGTTTAATCCAATATATTTAGAAATGGACAGCAAATGTTTTAAAAAATTTAGCTTCTGGATCATAATACAGGCATTCTCACAAACACAATTCATAAAATCATTCAATAAAGAAGTCTAATGATCAAAGAATATCTCAATGAGTCCAAATGGAAACAGTCAGTATTGTTTGACTCGATATGTACAGTATGGTATAGATAAAAGAATCTAGCAAGCTTGCAACGTGGAACAGAAAAAAAACCAGCTAGTTTTTCCTCTGATAAAATCTTCAGGAAAGCAAAGCTAACTTCAAAGTTTTAGCTCTCTGAACAAGCAACAGCACACGCCCAAAAGAATACAATATCGGTTCTAAGGAAATTGAATCACCAAATAAAAAAAAAAAGAAAGAAAACCGAAAGCATGAAACATTAGAATTGAAAAAATTGAAGTTTTTTGGTTACCCTTCCTGATCAGTAGACTGAGACCAGAAGATTGCATAGCTCCACTGTATGCTCCTAACGCAAGCAGAAAGCTGCTTCCTGAAGTGATTTCCCGTCACCTCCTCCTGGCTCTGCATATCTACCATCTTTTCCAAAAAAAAAAAAAAAAAACAGCGCTCCTACTGGAATAGAGTAACAAAAAGAAAAGAAAGCCATCGTAAGTATCAATAGAACCTTTGTTTATGGTACAGTTTGTCTAATCAATTATGAGTTGTCTACAATTAGAAGAATCTTTCTACTAATCATTCAAAACGCTGAACCTAACCAAATAAAGTGGTAACCTTTCGTTAACTAAAATTAGAGAATCAGAAACAAAGGCAGAAGTTGCTTTGGAATTGACCCGCTTTTTTGGACTATAAAGAAAGAGAAAGATGCATCATTCAAAATACCTAAGTTTCAATACGTCTACCAAACTGAGCCTCCAAACCGGCTATCTTTTTCTCTGCTAAAATTTTCAGGGAAGCAAAGCTAACTTCAAAGTTCTAGCTCTCTGAACAAAGCAACATCACATGCTTCCAAACCTGCAGTGCATGAAGATTTCTAGCCCTTTAACAGAAGGAAGAAAAGAAAAAAAAGTATTCAACAAACACTCAAATCAAGCTCTCTTCTGTACAAAAGATTAAAAAAACGGGTAGAAATGGAAATCGAAGGCTAACAAATGACAATTCGTGATTCATTAAGCCATTCTAATAAAAAGATTCAACTTTCCCTGCCTTTTCTAAACCAGAAAACTCTGCCATATCAAAAGGAAAATCCGGAAGAAGACAATCTTTAGCTCTCAAATCAAGAGCAAACGGGAATGCAGCGGGCATTCAATCCCATATAATACGACATAAAGAAAGAAAGCGAAGAACTCCTAAAATAGTTTCGGCCAATTTTTACTTTCGCCTCCCCGCTCATAACTCATTACTGTAAGTCAATGGCAAAGAAATAAACAAAAAAAGTTGCAGGAAGAAATACCATATATACCACCCTCGCTTCCACGCGCGCGCGCTCTCTCTCTCTCTCTCTCTGTAAATATTTAAGTATATATGCTCTAAGATAATAACATATTAATTATCTTTATCTATGAGAAAGCCGATTCAAAGACTCATCTTCTCCTTTCTACGGCTGAATATTTCTATGGCTACGAAAAGCTTATCCAGGCTGCCGTTGTGGCGAATCCCTTTCTTTTTTTTAGTTTTTACAGTGGTGAAATAGCAAACGGGTCAACTTTATGTCCTTCCGTGTTTATTTGAACTGAATTTGATTCTGAACAAATTTGAACTGAAAAACTCATTAGGTCAAATTCAAACTGAGGCCTGGTTTATTTTTATTTTTTTTTTCTCTGTTTAGAAATTGAGAAATTTTTTTTATTATACTTTTTAGGTAACTTCATTTCTCTACTATTTTTAATTTTTTTTTATATTTGCTTCTCCTTTAGAAAACTAAATTCTCTTAACAATTATTTCTAAAACTATCATTTATAAAAGGAGAGGAAGAACCAAACGAAGCCTGAAACTCATTAGGTTTTCATGTCAAGATAATTGATTCACATAAACTAAAAAACTACTTGATATATCATCAAAAAATTAATTTGATCGGGCATGAATCTCAAGGCAAAATCAAGACAGAAACTTCAAAAATTAAATTCGGGATCAACTGAACTCCGATTTCAGCAAACTTACAGTCAAACTGAGCGTTTAGGAAATACCAACCCAACGACAACAAATTCAACTCAATCTGAGCCCAAATAAGTCCAAATCAAGGACCCGAAGTGCTGTTGGAAAGTTCAAACCACAATTTGAGTTACCAAACGGTTTTCAAACATGACGTGCTTATAATTGAATCGAGCGTCTCGACGATACAAATCCAACAAACCCAAGATCGTCGAATTCCGACATCATTAAGACCTTCAAATGTCTGACGAACGGTATACAATCGAGGGATTCAATATCGGTCGTCCATCAAACCACTCCCCATGTATCCCTGATCTCTCGCCTATTTATGGGCATGCCACTCCAGAAAATCTATAAATAGACCCCTCATTTCTCTTGAGAGATGACCCAAGCTAGAAGAAGAAGAGAAGAAGGAGAAGAGAAGAGAAGAAGATTAGGAGGGAAGAAACTCCTTGACCACCGCCGCCGGAGTTCTGTCCGATTTTCGAACGACGCCGGAATTCTGCTCGATCTCCAACTGACGTCAGAACTCTGCCCGATGTTGTAATTGAATTTTAATCTAGAAGTGATTTATTGTAATCTAATCGTCCTAACTTTAACGGACGAGTCAGCCTTTTGTATCTCAAGCAAACACTAGTGGAACTTTTTCAACAAAGTGTGGCCCCGTGATTTTTTCCTTTTCCAAGGTTTCCATGTAAAAATCCCGATTTTTTCATTTCTCTCCTATTTGTGTGCTGGATATCCGTACAACACTGAGACGAAAATTTTTTAACTCTATCGTCGCGTATATTCTAGCCCGCAACACTACTTAATAAGTTAAAATTGAATTAAATTTATAGATTTAGTTTCTATTACTATTTCATGTGGGAAGAAATTATGGTTCCTTAAAAATAGTTGGGATTAAAAACAGATAAAAGGTTGCATGATTTTTGTTTGGGAAATTTGATTTTATAAGTTGCATAATATACGAATAGATTTTATATATATATATATATATATATATATATATATATATATATATATATATATATATATATATATATATATATATATATATATATATATATATATATATATATATATAACTGAAATTTTATTTGGACCAAAATGCCCCAAGAATTCAAAAATGTGTAATTTGAATAGATGCTTTAGTTTATTGATCTAACAATTCAAGCAAGAAATTAATCGACTACATATTCTTAGTGACTTTTTCTTCTCATCTATTCTCATAAACGAGTGATAGTTCTAAGAGAGTTCCAATGAAAGATTTTAATCTCCATTCTCCATCCCTATCTCAGGCTAACTAGCGATTACTTTTAAAGTTAGCGATGTTACAATTCTTAATATAGTTTGGTGTGATTTATGGATAATTTTGGATTCAATATCCTAAAAGGTGCAACATGCATGGAGTATACGGCAAACTATAAGAAGAGTGTTTTTTGAAGAAGAGCAATAAAAAAAGATCAAGAATAATATATGAACATGGAAAACAATCAAGAATTTGTTATTATCAATAAGTGATGTAATATCAAGATAAATGTCAAAGATAAGGCCACAAACAACAGGTCTTAAAAAAAATTTGTTAGACTCTATGAGCCTAGTAAGATAACCAGGGTTTTGATCATTATAAATATTATTGGAAGTGATAATTAAGCTAATAATTTTTTATGTACTTGTTCTCTAACATAATATTCTAGGTAAATAAAAAAAAAACGGTGATCAGATAATGTTGGACACATTCTGGATGGCAATCATGAAACTGTGATCAATCAAGATTAAAGAAATAATGTTGCCAATGAAAAGAATGCCGCTAAAGCAATATAAATTTTATTTTATTTTGTATTTTTCTTGTGATTATGTCATGTATATAATTCACTATGCAATGAAGTAGACACACAAGAGAAAAAATAGGTTAAAATGAGGCAAAATTAAAGTTAATTAGAACACTTGATGTAATATAAGATCATACTCTATGACATGACATAAGGGTAATTTTGAAAAATAAAGTTTTGTAAATTAACTAATAAAGTTCCAAGAGAAGTGCTATAAAGAGTTCTTGAAAAAAAGGAGTTAATAATTCTTATATTCAAATCATTAAAGATATGTATGCTGAAGCTATTACTTGTGCTCAAACACAAAGTGGTTTGACCAAGTATTTTCCTATTTCAGTTGGATTACATCAAGGATCATCCTTAAGTCCATATCTTTTTGCTTTAGTCATGAATGTTCTCACTAAACATTTGCAAGAGGATGTACCTTGGTGTATGATTTTTGTTGATGATATTCTTCTTGTTGATAAGACTAGAGAGTGAGTTGAAGGTAAACTTGAATTATGGTGGTCAACCTTGAGTATAAAGGTTTTCGCTTGAGTAGATCTAAAATTGAATATATTGAGTATAATTTTAGTAGCAATAGACCTAGCGAGGGGATTGTGACTTTGGGCAATCAAGTCATTAATAAGAGTACACATTTTAGATATTTTGGCTCTATTATTCAGAGTGACAATGAATTAGATGGTGATATTATCAACAGAATTCAAGTTGGATGGTTGAAATGGAGGAATGCATTGAGCTTATTGTGCGATAGAAAAGTTCCCCTCAAACTTAAGGGGAAATTTTATAAGATAGTGGTGAGACCTATAATGATTTTGTGGTTCCGAATGTTGGCTATTAAAAAGAAACATAATACTAAGTTAAGTGTTGCAGAGATGAGGATGCTTAGATGGATGAGTGACTTGACCCTTAGAGATAGGATAAGAAATAAGCATATCGTGAATAGGTTGGAGTACCTCCAGTGGAAGATAAGATTAGAGAGAGTTGCCTTAGATGGTTTGGTCACATTAAACGGAGGCCTTCTGATTTTATGTACAATAAGCTCTTATTGTGATGTTGGCTGAATAATTGTGGTGTTGCGACACTTACAAATAAAGAATTCGATGCCGCTAAGTTGATATTTTGACATCGAGGTGCTTCCAAACAGAGAAGTCTATGCTACCATCTCTTTTTTTGTAGGACTTTGGCAGTGTTCATGATGGAGCTGCGACATTTCATTAGACACTGTGACCTATATGATACATAAAATTTTGTGTCCTTTTTGAGTTTTTCCTGCACAAGAAAAACTAAAATAATATGTTTTCACTGAAAATACAATACTCAAAATAGTACATTATTTACACTCATCAAATTCTTCGCTAACTTAAACTCTTGCTTGTTGTAAAGAAAATAAAAATTTTTATATAATTCTGATTAAATGATTAACCAAAGTAAAAAACTAAGAATTTAAAATTACTAAAATATAAGATAATACATCACTATTTAGAAGTAGTACAAATGAATAAGGTTATAATTTTAGTTTAAAAAATACTAATAATTAACTTCATAAGCCATTCTTGCTATTGCTTAGGTTGAATTTATAAGTTATAAGTATAAACAATGATTTTTTAATTATAAATTAAAAAATAAACCTTGAAGATTAAATATGTTAGTATTTAAGATTTAAAATTTATTAGTTAACCCTTATTTGTATTAATTTTTTCTATCTTATCTTATGTAAATTTAAGTATAAGATTATACCAATTTTTGAATAAACTCTATTTTTATGTAGTTAATTGAAACATCGTCAAAAAATTATCTTGATCGGGCACGAATCTCAATGCAAAATGGAGTCGGAAACTTCAAAAATTAAATATGGGAGCTCTCGAACTCCAATTTCAGCGAGCTTATAGTCAAACAGAACATCTCGGAAATACAAACCCAATGACACCAAATTCAACCCTATCTGAGACCAAATGGGTCCAAATCAAGGACCCGAAGCGCTGTTGGAAGGTTCAAACCACAGTTTTGAGTTACCAAACGATCTCCGATTTTAAAAATCTTATAGTTGAATAGAACGGCTCGACGAGACAAATCCAACGAACCCAAGATCGCTGGATTCCAAAATCACCAAGGCCTTCAAATGCCTAACGAATTGTCCATGATCAAGGGGTTCAATATTTGTCATCCATCCGACCACTCCCTATTTACCCTTGATCTCTCACCTATTTATAAGTCATGCCACTCAAGAAAATCTATAAATAGACCACTCATTTCTCTTGAAAGATGACCCAAGCAAGAAGAGAAGGAAGAAGAGAAGAAGGGGAAGGAAGAAGCTCCTCCTCGTTCAGCGCCGGAACTTCGACGGACCAGCGTAGGAGTCTCGCCGGACCGTCGCCGGAGCCTCGCCGGACGACCGCCGAAGTCTCACTGAACCACCGTCGGAGCCTCGCCGGACCACCACCGGAACCTCGCCGG